>JAXQQM020079383.1:0-15317 GCA_034641835.2 Pinus albicaulis
TGGAATGAGCATGGGGTGTCCATTGTACACATAAAGCGATCGGGTCCGAAACTTCAATCAGGGCATATTACAAAAGCCGTGCGATCAATCGGAAAGTTCTGATTGCGATTAAGAACCCAGACGCGATGGACTTTATCAACTCCATTGTATTAAGCCATCGGGTCCGCCAATTTCAAATTTCAATCGGGCCCAACACTTAAGAGCTTGCGATTGCGATTGGACAACCGGATGCGATTGCCCATTCAACTGTGGCATATAATATGTGATCGGGTCCGGCCTTTGATCGGAGCACAAAAACAAGGAACCTCCGATCGAACCTTGCGATTAAGAACTTGTGACTCCATTGAGTAATCGCCACGTGGTCAATGTGGACCCACGGGCCTCCGCTGCTGTGGGGGGCGATTTATAATATAAAATTTGGTTGTATTGTGTACAACTGTTCCTCTGCGGGACTCTGCCACATCAACAAGACACTCGGTCCTTGCATTATTTATATGTTGCGATTTGCGATTGCGATCGCATCGCATTCTCCTCATCCAACAAGATACTTGTAGTTGATGAGGCTTTAAAGCTTCAGAATGATTGTCTTAATTTACTGCTGCTCCTCGTGGATTTCTGATCTACGAAATCTTCATTCCCTTTGTACGGAGACGACTCTGCGCATCACCAAAATAACTTCTCCTGCATCTTGTGTTGCGGCCCATCACAATTAATTCATCCTTACGGATTTCTCCATGCTTCTTCAATTTACGTCTTGTGCGGTCCACGCTCTATACCAACTGCTGCCTTTGTATTTGTCTCTTCACATGAGACACGGCAGGTGAATTTAATATTTTCAACACTCCCCCTTAAAGTCAGCTGCTGGGTTGTTCATCATACCCAAGCATTTTCTTAAAAATTCAAAGGTCTTCTGTCCCAATGGTTTAGTTAAAATATTTGCATATTGCTTCTCTGTTTTACAATGTTGTAAAACAATTTCTCCATTGTTTACCAATTCTCTGATATAGTGAAACTTTGTATCTATGTGCTTTGTTCTTTTGTGAAACACAAAATTATTTGACAATGCAATAGCTGAGCTATTGTCACAATAAATCACAGTGCCCTTTACCTGTTCTTGGCACAAACTTCTCAACATCCTTCTCATCCAAATTGCTTGACACGCTGCTGCTGTAGCTGCCACATATTCTGCCTCTGCTGTAGATAATGCTACAATAGGTTGTTTCTTGGAAGCCCATGAAATGGCTCTTGAACCCATATGAAAAACATAACCGTAAGTGCTTTTCCGATCATCTACACTTCCAGCCCAATCACTGTCAGTGTATCCAACCAATTCTGAATTTTCTGAAGCTATATATAAAATACCAAATCCTTTTGTTCCTTTCACATACCTCAGAATTCTCTTTGCTGCTTGCCAATGTGCTTCTTTTGGCTTCTCCATAAATCTGGAAATTAAACTAACAGCATGCATAATATCCGGCCTAGTTGCAGTCAAGTACATGAGGCTGCCAACTATGCTTTTATACAAACTTGGATCAAAATCCTTACTGCTGTCATCTTTACTCAACTTCAATCCCATTACTGTGGGAGTAATTGCAGCTTTGCACTCCTGCATATTAAATCTTTCTAAAACTTGATTCACATACTTTGCTTGAGATATAAAAATCCCTTTTTCACTTTGCTCCACTTCTATTCCCAAGAAGTATCTCAACAAACCCATGTCAGTCATTTCAAATTCATCTTTCATGACTGTTTTAAAATTTTCAACAAGGTAATCATCATTACCTGTAAAAATTAAATCATCAACATATAAAACAACAATTAACATCTTACCATCCTTTTCTTTGATGTAGAGGGTGGGTTCTCCCTCACACTTTTCAAATCCATTCTCCAATAGATAGGAATCTATTCTGTTGTACCACGCTCTTGGTGCTTGTTTCAGCCCATAAAGAGCTTTCTTCAATTTACAGACCTTATGCTCTTGGCCTTTCTTCTCATATCCAAGAGGTTGTTCCACATATACCTCTTCCATTAAAACTCCATTTAAAAATGCGGATTTTACATCCATTTGATATACTTTCCATTTATTTTGTGCTACTATGGACAGCACTGCTCTTACCGTCTCCATTCTTGCAACTGGTGCAAAAGTTTCTTCATAATCAATCCCTTGCTTTTGCTTATATCCTTTGACAACAAGTCTGGCCTTGTGTCTTTCTATTTTTCCTTCAGCATTGCTTTTGGTCTTATAGACCCATTTAACTCCAATGACTTCTTTACCTTCTGGTAGATCAACTAACTCCCATGTTTTGTTCTTTTCTATGGCTTTAATTTCATCATCCATAGCTTCTATCCATTTTCTATCTTTAATAGCATCTTCAAAATGAATAGGATCATCAACTTGACAATACAAAGAAAATAAGGAATTCATACCTTCATCTGCTGCTCCTTGCTCATAAATTTCTCTAAGACTTCTGAACTTTGTTCCTCTTTCACTTGGTGTAGACGTGCTTGATGAAGCACTCAATTCTGCTCCGTGTGGTGTGCTCGGTGAACCACTGCCGCTTCTTCTCAAGGGTGTTCTCGGTGCCACTTGAGGTGTCCCTTGCTAGCCTTGCGTTGTTGGAGGTTGTGCAACGGATGGGTTGTTGATTTCAACCACATCTCCCTCATCTTCATCATGAGATAAACATATTTTGACATTAACTATTTTCTCAATGCTTCCATCCCATGCTTCCTCTTCAATGAATTGCACATCTCTGCTTATCACAAACTTCTTTGTGGATGGGTTATACAATCTGTATCCTTTGGAATCTTCACAATATCCAAGGAAAATGCACTTCTCCCCCTTACTATCCAACTTCTTTCTCAACTTGTCAGGAATGTGTGCATATGCCACACATCCAAAAACTCTCATGTGGGTGACTCCCTGTTTTCTGCCACTCCACGCTTCTTCTGGAACTTTGTTCATCACCGCTTTTGTGGGGCATCTATTCAAAATATACGCAACACAGTTTGCTGCTTCTGCCCAATACTCATTCGGCAAGTGCTTTGCCTTTAGCATTCTTCTCGCCATCTCCATTATGGTTCGATTCTTCCTTTCAGCAACTCCATTCTGTTGCGGTGTGTACCTTGTGGTAAATTGCTTGTGTATGCCATTCTCTCTGCAAAAACGCAGAAATTCCTTTGATATGTATTCTCCTCCTCTATCTGTTTTGAGGACTTTAATGTACATCCCACTCTGTTTTTCTACAAGATCTTTAAAATGACGAAATTTCTGAAAGACTTCACTCTTATATTTTAAGAAATAAACCCACACTTTTCGTGTGAAATCATCAATGAAAGTCAGCATGTAATTGCTGCCCGAAACAGATGCTGTTTGCATCGGCCCACATAAATCCGAGTGGATTATCTCCAAAGGTGATTTCGCCCTTATGCTTTTTCCTGAAGGAAAATTTTCTCTGTGTTGCTTTCCCAAGATGCAGCCTTCACATAGGCTGTCAGGCTTTTCAATCAATGGTAAACCTCTTACCATTCCTTTTCTGTGCAGCAAATTTAATCCTCCGAAATTGAGATGTCCAAATCTCAAATGCCATAACCAGTTTTCATCTTTCTCTTCCTTCTGGAAGGCTTCTTGAGTTACAGCTGCTACATTCTTTCCTTTTCCTTTCAAGTCAATGTTGAGCTTGAGCGGAAACATTCTATTGCTGGTCATTTGAATTTCAGCAATAATTTTCTTGCTTGGAGGAATATCTTTTATTGTGCACACATCATCTTTGAAAACTACATTGTAACCTTTGTTTATGAGCTGCCCAACGCTCAAAAGATTACATTTCAGACCTGGAACATAATACACATCAGGGACAAATTTCTGCTCACCATTTCTTGCTCGAATACTAACTCTGCCTTTTCCTTTGACAGAGATCTTAGTATCAGTCCCTGTGGTCACTTCAGATTTAATCTCTTCATCTAGATTGGAAAACATTTCTCTGTTTCCAGTCATATGATTACTACATCCTGAATCTAAGAACCAAACATCATCTTCTCTATCCTGTGCTACATTACAAGCTAACAACACATTACTTGGGTTCTTTTCTTCTTTTGCTACATTAGCATTCTGCTTATTTTTCATGTCATTTTTCTTCTTTCTACATTTGTTGGCATAGTGCCCATATTTTTTGCAATAATGACATTGGACATTGGATTTGTCATACCTTTGTCCATGAGCATGTTGGTGTTGATGTCCACCTTGCTGGCTGTTGCATTGGCCATGGCTCTGACTTTGACTATTGCTCCTTCCATGTGAATGTGAAGGGTTGTTCCTTCCACCTTGTTTTGGCTTCTGCCTCTTCTTCTTCCTTTTCCTTGACCTCTTCCTCTTCTTGAAGGCATCTGGGTCTTGAAGGCGTGCTCAAGAGATGAGTGTTCATCTCTGCTCAATCTCTGTTCATGAGTTATCAGTGAGGCCTGAAGTTCATCCACTATGAACTGTGAGAGATCTTTGGTCTCTTCTATGGTGGTAACAATAACATCAAACTTTGAGGGTAAGCTCCTCAAAATTTTCTCCACAATCCTTCTTTCTTCAAGAGTTTCTCCATGGGATCTTATCTGATTTACAATCCCAATCACATGTGTAAAAAATGTGTCTACATTATCTGACTCTTTCATGCAAAGAGTTTCAAAGTCTCTTCTCAGCAATTGAAGTTTTGCTGTCTTAACTTTCTCCATACCTTGATAGGCTACTTTCAGAGTTTCCCATGCCTCCTTGGATCTCTTAGCTGCTGCTATCCTTGGAAACACACTCTCATTTACAGCTTGATACAAACAGAAGAGAGCTTTAGCATCTTTCTTCCTATTATTCTTCAACACATCTTTCTCTGCTTGAGTTAAGGCATTAAAAGCCTGCTCATCAGCTGGTTCTATGAAACCATCTTCTACTAGTTCCCATAAGTCTTGTGATACAAATAGGGCTCTCATGGTAATGGCCCAATAATCATAATTCTTTCCATTATCACGTATTTGAACATTTCCAATGTTCATTCCTGTGCTTGGTCTAGCCATTGCTCTTAAACTGAGCTCTACACTTAAACAAATTGTCCTTCCTTCTCTAAAAGAACAAACTCTTAAACAACAACAACAGCTCTGTTATCTTTGAGAAATACTTGAACTTTTGACTTCTGTTGGGCTTTCACTTTAACACTGCTGGAGAAAATGCTTCAACAAGTCTTCTTCTTCTTTAGCTTCTTTGAAACCTTCAAAGAGCCTGAACTAGCTCTGATACCATGTTGGAATTTTGGGAAATTCCAAACAATAGAAATGGAGAGAATAAAGCTCCCCTCTACAACCGCAGAGAAATTATACGAACTGGCCCAGGAAATGAGAGTTTTTAAATGCGAAAACACTTCCTTTATTAAATCAAAAGAAATATACAAACTTCCTCCTTTGAGGAGGATTCCGCAGAATAAGGCTTTGCTACAAATGCGGTGCCCGAAACAACTCTGTTTGTTCTCTAAAGCATACCGTCTTCATCACGATCTTCTTCTTTATTATACTATTCTCTCACATGTAACATGTCTTTGTGTAAAAACAACAAAAATATCTGGCCACTACGGGCTCGCTGGCCTTTTTGGCTTTTATATGCCGCGCATAAAAAAAAACATTGCAACAAACTATATTAAAACTTAAGAATAAAATTATTAAAAGAAATACATAACCCCATCGGGTCCACGCTTTAAACAAACAAGCGCACAAACAAAAAAAGTTCGTTGCGATTATCAGGACAGGATCGATGGCCTCTCAAACTACATTCTGCCGACAACTGAGTCGAACCGGTTGGTGCGATCAGACGCAATAAAAAATATTACATTGCGATTACACAACGGACGCGATGGCCATATATAAAACATGGCACACAAAGCGATCGGGTCCAAAACTTCAATCGGCGCATATTACAAAAGGCGTGTGATCAATCGGAAAGTTCCGATTACGATTAAGAACCCAGACGCGATGGACTTTATCAAATCCATTGTATTACGCCACCGGGTCCGCCAATTTCAAATTGCAATCGGGCCCAACACTTAAGAGCTTGCGATTGCGATTGGACAACCGGATGCGATTTCCCATTCAACTGTGGCATATAATATGTGATCAGGTCCGGCCTTTGATCGGAGCACAAAAACAAGGAACCTCCAATCGAACCTTGCGATTAAGAACTTGTGACTCCATTGAGTAATCGCCATGTGGTGAATGTGGACCCACGGGCCTCCGCTGCTGTGGGGGGCAATTTATAATATAACATTTGGTTGTATTGTGTACAACCGTTCCTCTGCGGGACTCTGCCACATCAACAAGACACTCGGTCCTTGCATTATTTATATGTTTCGATTTGCGATTGTGATCGCATCGCATCGCAGAACTCCTCATCAACAAGACAACGTAGTTGTTGTAGGGTTTTAAAGCTTCGAAATCAGCGTCTTTAATTTACTACGCTCCTTAGAGTAGTTGATCTCACGGAAATCTTCATTCCAGCGTAAGGCGGCTCTTGCCCATCACCAAAATAGCTTCTCACGCAATCTTGTGGCTGCGGCGCATCACAATTTAATTCTCCTTATGGATTTCTCCATGCTTCTTCAATTCTGATCTTGTGCACTCAGCATCTCGCTTTTTCTTCTTGCTTTTGTACTTGTCTCTACACGCCCGGTACGGCGGGTGACTTTAATGTTTCAACACACAAACCAAGTGGGTCATTTCCAAAAGGTTTGTATTCTGTATACGCATCCACATGACATAAGTTTAGCTGAATATGACTTGATTTAATCTATTTTTCAGTCAGCTGAACTCAGTTGTGGTGGATGTTATGCTGCAGGTTCTTACTGCAATTGGTAACTTCTGTATATGTTCAATTGCAATTGGAATTGCCATAGAAATTGTTGTCATGTACCCTATTCAGCATCGACTGTACAGAGATGGAATTAACAACCTCCTGGTGCTATTGATTGGTGGAATTCCTATTGCAATGCCCACTGTATTGTCAGTAACCATGACCATTGGCTCTCATAAGCTCTCTCAACAGGTTAGGAGACTGGCCTCATTTGTTACCATTGAAAACATAACTTCAAACGATCATATGCCCCTGTCCAATTCCTCTAATAACTCATTTTGTCGCTATCGCTGTACAAATGTGATGCACACACAGGGGGCTATTACAAAGAGAATGACTGCCATAGAGGAAATGGCTGCCATGAATATTCTTTGCAGTGATAAAACCGGAACACTCACTCTCAACAAGTTGAGCGTTGATAAGAATCTTATTGAGGTGATTTTATTTCAGGAATGTAGCTAAGGCCATTATGATCATATTCGTCGTTTTCTTAATTCTCTGAATTATTCTGATTCCTTTTTATAGGAATGTTTCGATGTTCAAATAGCTCCAAAGCAACCATATGTCTGAAAAATCCCCTGTTTTCTGTGTTTGGTCATTAATGGACAAGGTATTCACCTCGGGCATAGACAAGGACACCGTATTATTGTTGGCAGCTAGGGCTTCTAGGACAGAGAACCAAGATGCAATTGATGGAGCCATTGTAGGCACACTAGCAGATCCTAAGGAGGTAATTAACTAGATTCTGGATTTACTTATTCACCAGAACGTTTATTACCGATCCAAATATATGTCCAGCTTTTTGTGTCTCATCCTAAATCGACGGCTTATGTCATTCAACTTGCAGGCTCGTGCAGGCATTACCGAAGTTCATTTCTTGCCCTTCAATCCTGTAGATAAGCGGACGGCCCTTACTTACATCGACTCTGGTGGAAATTGGCATAGGGCTAGTAAAGGAGCACCGGAGCAGGTGATTCATAGAAAATCCATATGCATAGCATAATTTGTCTATAAATTTGAGCTGCAATCACGTTGGTATTTAGATATTTAGGGAGAAGATATTGTTATTATTTAGATATTCAGAGTGAATATATGGTTAGAGTGAGGTAGCTGGTACCAGGTTCACTTATAGGAACAGTTTACAAGACTCTAAATCATTACAACAATATTTATCAAAACATTATAAAAAAATAACAATTATTTTGCTCAACCATCCTAAATAACAATTTTGATAACTCTAATTGACTAGAAATAACATATTGTACTATTCAAGTATTGATATATATTTGTGTGTTTTGGCTCATAACTATATCTCTAACATATTGTACTATTCAAGTATTGATATATATTTGTGTGTTTTGGCTCATAACTATATGTGACCACAGATCCTTGAACTCTGCAACTGCAATACAGATTTGAGAAATAAGGTACACTCAGTGATTGATAAGTTTGCAGAGCGTGGACTTCGATCCCTCGCTGTGGCCAGACAGGTATTCCATTCAATGAATGCAACTCAAACCCATCTTACACTTTATTAAAGCTTTTCATTGTTCATCAGACAAAATAGAAACTAATAGAACAAAACCACTCAACACAATCCTAAACATTGCAGCAAGTCCCCGAGAAGAGAAAGGAAAGCCCGGGAGATCCATGGCAATTTGTTGGTTTATTATCTTTATTCGACCCACCTCGCCATGACAGTGCAGAAACTATTCGCCAGGCTCTCAACCTTGGTGTCAATGTCAAGATGATCACAGGTGAAACTACTCCCAAATGTTTTACGAGTTTTGATCAAATCTCAAAGATCCATGTGAAACCTTATCGTTATTGATATGTCAATTAGGTGACCAGCTAGCCATTGCGAAAGAGACGGGGCGAAGACTTGGCATGGGTGTGAATATGTACCCCTCTTCTTCTTTGCTGGGACAACACAAGGATCCCAATCTTGAAACAATTCCCGTCGATGAACTGATCGTGAAAGCTGATGGATTTGCCGGAGTATTTCGAGGTGCTCAGCATTTAAATCTCAATTCACAAGCAACTAATTTACAAGTGTTTCACCATTCGTGATTGATTATGGGCTAATAGCCATATTTTACTATATGTGTGATTTTTTTCTGTGTTTGTCATTTAATTTTATTTTAAACAAAGATTGGTTGGAATTGTAAGTTTAAAGTATGTAGTCTAACAATCTACATGTTTCTCAGGCTTTCAAATATTTAAAATATCAAATATTTAAATATATATATTTTTTTTTCAAATTTTACACTAAAAAAAAAATTGAACCACAATAATGATTTGGAGTTGTTTCTTGTGATTTTTGGAGTTTCAAGTGTCAAAAGTCAGTGAAAAAATTTGAGGTAAAATCTTGATTTCTGTTATTTAAACTGGTTTTTTCACTGTATATATGGCTTTAGTACCCTAAAAAACCTCTAGGGCACTTTGATTGTGCAAGGTTATCCATCAAGCTTCTATTTTTAATAAATTCCTGCCGGAATTTAGAGAAATTAGACCAGAAAAAACTACCGTAAAAACCTTCAAAAAAGTGGCATTATAGACTACCGTAATGATTTGACATCTTAAAAACTTACTAAATCCATTAATATTTCTATAGTTAAAACATTTACTTATTTCTATTCTTCGAGCTAAAGATTTATTCGTATCTTCTCGGAAACCTGAAATACGAAATCAGTGAAGCGGCTTGAAGATGAAATCATTATGTTTAGGCATAGGAGAGGAGAACAATTAAGAATGGAAGGTTGAGCATCAACATTGTGAATGAGTGCCAATGGACGCTTGAAAACCAGGCAATTCTATGCAAGACAACTTGTTGCATTCATCCAAGACTTGAGCCAACATTGCTTTTACCATCTAACAAGCCTAGATCCATCTTAACTCTACATTTATTAAGCACCAACAGGGATCAAATCTCTCGAGGTGAAAACCTATTTTTTGAGTGCAAAACTTGCGGAAAGGTTTGCACCTCGAGAGATTTGATCACTCTCGGCTCATGATAGATCAAAAGTTAGATGGATCTAGGCTGGTTCCAGTCGGAGGCATTAACGTCACATTTTTCAGATTATTAAAATTTTTGTATATTTTTGAGATGTAAGATGGATCTAGGTTGGTTTCAGTCGTGTGCTGCCAAGGAAAATCTATCAAAGATATGATTAATTTTATCGATAAACATGATGCCTTGTCTCTCTTGCTCTCCAATATTAATAGCTTAAATTACTATAACACAAAAATCAATCTTCATTGTTAATAACTTTTTGTGCTTACACTAAAATCAATGCATATTGTTAATCCAATCACTTTAATATTAATGTACCATCATATATCCAATTACATCAAATCATAAATCAACATATACATTGAAATAAATGCATTTAATGCAAGCAATCAAATAAGATTAGAAAATAACTTCTACATTGAAATCAATGCACCTAATGCAATCAATCAAATAAGATTAGAAACCAACATCTACACTGAAATCAATGCATTTACTCAAAGCAATCAAATAGGATTAGAAATCGCCATCTACACTGAAATCAATGCATTTAGCGCAAACAATCAAATATTATTAGGAATAATCTACATTGAAATCAATGCATCTAGTGCAAGAAATCAAATATAATTATAAATCAACGTCTAAATTGAAATCAACACATCCACTGCAAGCAATCAAATAGTATTAGGAATCATCACCTACCAGGAAATCAATGCATCTAGTGCAAGTAATCATATATCATTAGAAATAAATATCTACACTAAAATGTGATGCATCGAATTGCAAATAATCAATTAGGATTATAAATCACCATCTCCACTTAAATCAATCCACTCCAGTGCGAGGATAACATTATTTCCCCTCTCTCACCCTCCATCCATCTATATCCCCATGTCTTTTTTTGTCTCTATCTCACCCCCTAAGAAAAGACACACACTCCTACGCACTCCATATATATCATTCTCTTTGTCGATCACCCTCTCTCCCATCTCTCTCTTTCTTCCTCTCTTCCCCTTCTCTCCCTCTCCCAGCTAATATCTCTCTTTCCCTCCTTTTTCCTCTCTCTCTCTTTCTAGGAACCAACATCTACAGAAATCAATGCATTTACTCAAAGAAATCAAATAGGATTAGAAATCACCATCTGAAATCAATGCATTTAGTGCAAGCATCAAATAGGATTAGAAATCATCTACATTGAAATTAAGTCATCAAGTGCAAGTAATCAAATATAATTATAAATTGACATCTAAATTGAAATCAACACATTAAGTGCAAGCAATCAAATTGTATTAGAAATCACCACCTACACTGAAATCAATTCATCTAGTGCAAGTAATCAAATATCATTAGAAATAAATATCTACGCTAAAATCGATGCATCTAGTGCAAATAATCAAATAGGATTAAAAATCACCATCTCCACTTATATCAATCCATCTAGTGCGAGAAATATTTTTCCCTCTCTCCACCCTCCATCCATATCTATATCCCCCTCCATCTATTCTTTTTTGTCTCTCTATCTCACCCCCCTAAACACACGGGCTCGCGTACTCCATATATATCAATCTCTTTTTCAAACACCCCCTCTCCCCATCTCTCTCTTCTTCCCTCTCTTCACCTTCCATCTATATCTCTATCTCCCCCTTCTCTCCCTCTCCCCATTAATATCTCTCTTTCCTCCTTTTGTCCTCTCTCCCTCTCTCTATAGAAACCAACATCTACACTGAAATCAATGCATTTACTCAAATAAATCAAATAGGATTAGAAATCGCCATCTACACTGAAATCAATGCATTTAGTGCAAACAATCAAATAGGATTAAAAATCATCTACATTGAAACCAATTCACCTAGTGCAAGTAATCAAATATAATTATAAATCGACATCTAAATTGAAATCAACAAATTCAGTGCAAGCAATCAAATTGTATTAGAAATCACCACCTACACTGAAATCAATGCATCTAGTGCAAGTAATCAAATATAATTATAAATCGACATATAAATTGAAATCAACAAATTCAGTGCAAGCAATCAAATTGTATTAGAAATCACCACCTACACTAAAATCAATGCATCTAGTGCAAGTAATCAAATATCATTAGAAATAAATATCTACACTAAAATCGGTGCATATAGTGCAAATAATCAAATAGGATTATAAATCACCATCTCCACTTATATCAATCCATCTAGTGTGAGAAATATTCTTCCCTCTCTCCACCCTCCATCCATATCTATATCCCCCTCCATCTCTTCTTTTTTGTCTCTCTATCTCACCCCCTTTAACACACACACTCTCGCAATCCATATATATCAATCTCTTTGTCAATCCCCTCCTCTCCCCATCTCTCTCTTCTTCCCTCTCTTCACCTTCCATCTATATCTCTATCTTCTCCCTCTCTCCCTCTCTCTCCATCTTCCTTATCACTCACTCACTCACTCTCTCTCCACCTTTCTCTCTCTATTTCTTTCTTCTTACCTCTCTCCCCCTCCCCCTCAAGTCCATCTCTCTTTCCCTCCCTCTCTCCACTCTCTCACATCCTCTCTCTTCCTTCCTCTCTTTCCCTTTCTCTCCCATCTCTCTCTCCCTCTCCCTCTCTCTCTTCACCCACCAACTATGTTACTATATCCCTCCCTCTCTCCTTATATCTCCTTCTCACCCCTTATCTCCATCTCTCCTTATTTGTCTCTTTATCTCAGCCCCAAACATACACGCTCTCTCTCTGTCTCTCCCTTGTCACTCCTTCTCTCTCTCCATTTCTCACTCTCTATATTTCTTATTTCCTACATCTCTCTCCCTCCAACTCCATCTCTCTTATCGATCCCTCTCTCCTCCTCTCTCTCGTCCTTCCTCTCTCTCTCTCTCCCCTAAATCCCTCTCTCTTCCTTGATCTCTCTCTCTCTCTCTCTCTCTCTCTCTCTCCAATACTCTCTCTTCCCCCATCACTCTCCTCCTCTCTCTCATCCTTCCTCTCTCTCCCTTTATCTCCCACCTCTGTCTCTCTCTTTTCCCTCCAATCCTCTCTCTTCCCCCATAGCTCTCTCTCTCTTTCTAATCCTCTCTCTTCCCCCATCCCTTTCTTTCTCTCTCTCTTTCCACCCCTCTCTCTCTCTAACTACATTACTATATTCCTCGCTCTCTCCTTCTCACTTCCTCTCTCCCCCCTTATTTCCATACATCTTACTTTTTCTCTTTATCTCACCCCTAAACATACACACTCTCTCTCCATCTCTCCCTTATCACTCTCTCTCTCTCTATTTCTTCTTAGTTATGTAAACTAATGAACATAAATATTCGTAAATATAAAGCAGATTATGGAGTAAATATGAAAAGAGGTTTTATTTAGTTACCATACCTCTAGTTTATTTATATTTTTATTTATTTACCATACCCCTTTTCTTTACTATGGTATTTGGCCCATAGGCTTGTTATATAATTATATTTTTATTTATAATCCTATTTGATATATTGTTATTTATTTACCTTACCTCTTTATGCCTCTTTTATATTTATTTATTTACCATACCTCTTTATATCTATTTTATATTTATTTATTTATTTATTTACCATACCTGTTTATACCTCTATTATATTTATTTATTTACCCATGGTATTTGGCCCATGGTATCAATATTAATTTGTCCCATGGTATTCGTCCCATAGGCTTCATCTAAATAAAACCTCTTTATAAAGTTTTTTTAAATATAAAAAGGTTTACGGAATAAATATAAAAAGAATTTTTATTTATTTACCATACATCTAGTTTATATATTTTTTTATTTATTTACCATAGCTCTGGAGTAAGTATAAATTCATTTTACAAATATTTAATTAAAAGAAATATTAAAAGATTTTGGATTGTGATTGTTTGTGTTGAATTAACTCTTTTCCTTTGATTTAGGAAATGGTATTGACTTTAGTAAAGAGTAAATATGTTTAAAATTTTACTTAATTTGGAAATTCAATGTGGTAATTTTTTTGTTAAAGGTAAATTTATGATCCATTCAAATTCACATATATAATTACTATCCATTCAAATTATATAAATAATACATAATTGTATTAGAAATTGATATATGTTCTAGCACAATGCCAATTTTTTTAATTTAAAACTTAGCCCGGACATTTTGTATGAGGGACGGTGACCCCACGACCATGTGAGGGTCATCTTAGAATCGTAGCCAACAGGGGGGGCGCCTTTCAGCATAATAAACCTTGATAATATGGAATAGCTTTGTTTCATGTCTGCTTGAAAAAAAAATATCTTGAACCAACCCTTCTACTTCTTTATGAATTTGTTCTCTGGTCATCTCCTTCCTCTTTTCCTTAACTCTTCCATCCAATTCTTCCAACTTAACCTTAGTAGACTTAAGGAGTTTGGACTAGAAGAACTCCTCTAGTGCCAAGGCTTCCCTTTGAGCTTTGGTTGCATAATTTGAATGCCCTTAAACACAATTCTTCCCAAAAGAGGTCGTGTACCTCTTGCTTTGGCCTCCTTTAATTCTACTTAATAATTAAGCCTTCATCTGGACATTAGTGTTGAGAGATTAAAGGGATTCAATTTAGAAGGCCAAGTTTGCATAGGTTATTTGTTCTATTGTCTAGTGTGGCAAAATAGTTGTTCTACATGGGAGCCTCAAATACAATGCCTTGAGATTCCTAGCCAATAGCCACTTAAAGCTCTTGAGCTAGTTGGCTACCAATCACACCTATAGACCACTTAGCAACTAGAAAGCCTAGACTAAGTAGAGAAGTTTACCATGCTTTAGAGTATACTCAAGGGAATTGGAATGATCATTGGTTTTATTCCTTGAAACATTTGCTAAACATCTAGTGTTGCCCTAATCTCTCTCATAATTCTTCATCATTAGTATAAAAAGGTTAATTCACCTAACACCTCTCCAAATTACCACCTTCACCCACAACCTCCTCATCCTTATATAGTATTTTCTTTATGTGAGAATCAGAATCAACTATTAAAACTAGCTAATTAGTAGAAAGCTGGGTTTTAATAAAAAATATTTGGGTTTGAATAAAAAAAATGTCTTCTTAATTTCCATTTAGTAGAAAGCTGGGGTTTAATAAAATATGTCTTTTGCAACAAATAAAAAGTATGTTGGTTTCTATACTTATTTTACTATAAAAAATATGTTTGTTTTTATACTTATCTTACCACGAAAATACAATAGCGGATGATAATATCATTATTTAAAATACAGTAAATAAAAACAATAAATGCAACCAAAAAAATCTGAAAAATGTGGACTACTTAAGATTTAAGACAACTCAATAACATTTTGTTTACTAATTTTTATTTTTAATAAATTTTTGTGTGTCAAGATGCTTCCAGAATTTATGACTTACGGCGTTTCCTTTGCAGCTATGCAGTGCGATTATTTAAGTGCGATTGCTGTGTGTGCCCATTAATAG
>JAXQQM020074491.1:0-125122 GCA_034641835.2 Pinus albicaulis
GTTGCAGGTAGATGGCTGCGCAGCTATGGCATGCAAGGCGGGAGAAGTGGTGAGCCGGGATGATGAGGGCGAACTGTGGCACAGGAGATTGGGCCACCTTCACCATGGAGCTTTCAAGATTCTGCAGCAGATTTCTACTGGGCTTCCTAAGGGCACTCTTGCGCAGTCAGATCAGTGCAAGGGGTGTACCTTGGGGAAGTATGTGAAAGCCACCTTTCACGAGAAGGATAGCCGTGCCACGACGATCCTTGAGAGAGTTCACACAGATGTGTGTGGTCCTTTCTCAGTAGCTTTGACAACAAAGCATAGGTACTATGTGACATTTGTTGATGATTTTTCTCGGAAGTGCTGGATATTTTTCATGCAGAAGAAGAGCAAGACATAATCAAAGTTTTGTGAGTTCAAGGCACTGGTTGAGAAAGAATCGGGGAAGCAGGTGAAGGCTCTTAGGAGCGACAATGGTGGTGAATTCATCTCTGGCGAATTCAAGGACTTTTGCAGCGCAGAAGGAATTCAGAGAGAGCTCATAGCACCTCATAACCCATAGCAGAACGGGGTTGCTGAGCGGAAGAACAGAATGATCGTGTGTGCTGCACAGGCGATGTTGCATGATCAGGGCCTACCCATTCACTTGTGGGCTGAGGCATGCAATACTACAGTATATGTGCAGAACCGTTGTCCTCATAAGATACTTGGCATGAGTACACCCGAGGAGGCGTTTTCTGGTAAGAGACCTGATATTTCCCATTTGAGGATTTTTGGGTCACCTGTTTACATTCATGTGACGAAGGATGCCGTAAAGAAGCCGGAGCCGACCGCGAGGTTGGGATATTTAGGGGTACATCGATATGCCCTACAACTATCGGTATCTTCCTGCGTCGCAAGACCGTTGTGCGATGGGATATCAAATTTCATGAGGAGAAAGCCATGAAGTGTTCGCTTGAGAGGGAGCCACACTTGCATGCAGATGAGGAGCTATTAGTTCCTAAGGATGAGTTTCAGGATGTGGATCAGCCACGAGATGAGGTTCATGGAGTGGAAGAGACCACTCAAGCAGCGCCAACCATCAGAGGGCAGAAGCGCACTACAGAAACTGAGCGATTGGCTCAAGATGCAGAGAAGGTTGTAGGAGCACCTACATTACAGCGCAGACAGAGACAGTCACCTGACCGGTATATTGGATACATGGCTCTTATGAGCAAGTGTATCGTGACGGAGCCATCCTCTTTCGAGGAAGTTGTGGAGGATCTCGCATGGGTAGATGCCATGGTGGAAGATTATGATTCGATTGTCAGAAACAGTGCATGGGAGATTGTCCCAAAGCCGGAAGGGAAATCAGTGGTAGGTTTGAGATGGATCTAAAAAGTGAAGCAAGTTGCTGACGGGAGCATCTAGAAGTATAAGGCAAGATTTGTTGCTCGAGGCTTCTCACAGATAGAGGTGATCGACTATGAAAAAACCTTTGCACATGTCGCAAGGTATTCTTCCATAAGGACCATCCTTTCTCTCTCAGCGCAGATTGGTTGGCACATTCATCAGATGGATGTGAAGACTGCGTTCCTCAACGGAATCATTGAGGAGGAGGTGTACATTGAGCAGCCTTAAGGATTCGAAATCTTCAGCAGCGAGTCGCATGTGTGCAGGCTCAAAAGAGCATTGTATGGGCTGAAACAAGCACCTCATGCTTGGTACACACGAATAGACAGCTATTTCACCGGACTTGGTTTCGCCAAGAGTGAGGCAGATCCTAACCTATACCAGATTGTGGTGGAGGGTAAACTTTTGATCATTTTGCTTTATGTAGATGATTTGATTTTGACAGTGATGAGCTATTTGATACTCTCATTCAAGGAGGATCTGCAAAGGATTTTATGCGGACTCTGGGCCTCCTTCATTATTTCTGGGATTGAAATTTGGCAAGGCAAAGGGGTGGACTGCTTGTTTCTCGCAGGTGACAGTTCCGGGAGATACCGGAGAAGTTCAACATGCATGGCTGCAAGCCTGTTGATACTCCTCTTCCTGGAGGTTGGAGGAAGGAGGATGCTACTTCGGCGGAGGTAGTGGATGCCACTGTTTATCGACAGTTGGTGGGGTCGCTTATGTATCTGGTCAATACACGACCCGATATATGCTATGCAGTTAACCAGTTTTCACAAGCTATGGTTAAGCCTACCAAGCTCTTTTGGAAGGCGGGGAAGCATGTATTGAGATATCTCAGAGGCACATCGAGATATGGATTATGGTACAGACAGTCGGATGAGGTGAAGCTGTGTGGCTTCATAGATGCAGATTGGGCAGGGAGCCCAACGGACAGAAAGAGCACATCCGAGGATTTCGCATCGGGTCGGTCACGCTTGCATACAGAAGCAGTAGATCCGTGGCACTCGCTTCAGCGAGGCCGAGTATATGGCAGCTGACATTTGGCTGCATGCGAGGCTATATGGATGAGGAAGATCCTGGTCGGGTTGTTCGGTTCACACTTAGATCCTACTGTGATATATTGTGATAATCAGAGTTGCATCAAACTCTTGGTTAATCTAGTATTTCATGATAGATCTAAACACATTGACATCTGGTATCATCATATCAGAGATTGTGTGCAACGGAAGATCATGTTACTTTCATACATTCCTACGGAGGATCAGGATGCTGATATCTTGACGAAGGCGCTCACCAGGAGCAAATTAGAATACCACAGAGGCAGGATCGGGGTGGCAGATAATCCCTATCTTGTTGAGAGGGAGTGTTGAGATTGCAACAAGATGATGAGCTTAGTGGAAAGAAGTCGCCTTCACTAAGTGGGCCCACAGGTTATTTTTGGCGCAAAGTCTATTTTTAGACTATGTCTATTTTTAGACATGTCGATCATATTCTATGAGTTGCAGGATGCTATTTGTGGATGGTTGGTCAAGTTGGAAAAATATATAGACTTCTATTTTTAGACATATTGGGCGGAATCTATTTTTAGATTTCCAGTCTAAAAATAGATATGTCGAATATTATTAGCTCTTAATAATATTTGGACTATAAACATTATCTTATTCTCTTGGAGCACTTCAGTTAAGTGCACAGATGTGGCACATGAGCTGACAGAAGGAATTACGCTATTCCTAGGGGTTAAGTGGAGCTATTGCATGGATACTTTAGTTAGAACTCATGTGACAGAGTTTGGTGGAGTTGATTGAGGAAGTTAGTGGAGTTGTATTCAATTTAACTAATCTAAACATAGTTGAGCTATTTGTATCTAGTTTAACTGATTGATACAATTAGTGAGAGTGGTGTGAATTAATTATTAATTAATTCACTAATTATAAACTCAATAATCAACTAAAGAATGCATCAGTTAACTTCAGTGCATGGACAGTTTCAGTGGAGACCAGTGCATAAATAGGTGAAAGAGCAAGTTAACTATCAGTTGTGACTATACAGTTGCTATTTGCAACACACAGATAGGTGGAGAAGCCCATGAGGATTGCGCAGTACAAGCCAGGTGGTTTATCTATTTAATGAAGCCATCCCATAGCATTGATAACGCAATAGAGGCTGGCTATCAAGTGGCAAAAGATTGGAGCATGTGTTTTTCTAGATCTAGCTTGATAGTGTGTAGCAATTGAGGGTGTGCATGAGAGCTTGTGAGGAGATTTTGTACTATGATTGTTACATGATCTCCATGACATATAATATACAAATAGTTGGGGTTTTCAGCTTTAAGCTTTCCCATTAAATACTGTGTTCATATGTGTGATTGTTTGTGGTTTTAATGTATGCATGCAATTGATGTTATTTCCGCATGTGATGATCAATGGTAGAAGAGATTCTGTATTATGCATGAAGCTAAAATAGTGTGTGATCAGGAGAATCTCGGTGAATAATATATCAGTTATTAAAATTTCTACATGTTATCAGAGCGATATTGATCATTGGAGCAATTGCAAAACATTGAAGTGGTTGAGTTTTGTGCTGGTGGAATTCGAATTTGCAGTAGTGTTTTCTTGGTGTCGAAGTTGAGATGTATTTCAACGGATTGCGATTGGAGTATGCCCTTGAGGGCAGCTCAAATTATATTGCATGGAAGGACAGGATGGAGGCGGTGCTAGATGACAATGGGTTGAAGGATTTCATAGATGCTGAAGTCCCAAAGCCTACTTCTACTGATGTTGCCGTACTTGACGCATGGCAAAAGAAGACAACAAAGTGTCGAAGGATTCTGTTGGAGGGCGTGAAGGATCACATAGTGTCCAGCCTTCATGGTAAGGCTTCTCCATTCTTGATGTGGAAAGCCTTGATAGATTTATTCCAAAGCAAGAGCGACCAGAGGAAGTTGGCGCTCAAGGATAAACTCATAAACATAAAGATGGAGAAAGGCGACAGTATGCCCAAGTACCTCACGAAGTTCATCCAATGCAGGGATGAGCTGGGAAGTGTGGGGGTGACTGTTGATGATGAGGAATTGGTGAGCTTGGCTCTCCTTGGGCTTCCGAAGAGTTGGCATTCCTATCAGGACTCTGCCAATGGTCGGGAGAAATTGCCAGGATGGGAGCGACTTTGGTCGGATCTTGTGCAAGAGGAGATAAGGCGAAGTACCAGGGACGGATCTTCATCAAAGAACTTTGATGAAGAGAATTGCGCTTTGGCTGCCAAAGAAAAGAAGGGGAAGAGCAAGAAAGCTTCTCAATCTGGTGCGAAAGGCAAGAAGCAGGACATGTCCAAGGTGAAGTGCTTTCACTGTCACCAACACGGACATTACACCACTAATTGTCCACATAAGAAGAAAATGGGTTTCATGCTTGGGTCATTATTCAATATTCTAAAGCCTCCATTCAAGGCTTTTATGCTTTTATCTTGAGTCAAAGTCAAAATGTATTAGATCCTTCTTGGGAATTTTTTTTAATTTTATGTGTCTTTTATTCCTCCATCAAGTTAGCCTCCACACCCTTCAAGTCAACCTCCAACAACTATCTATTTAGCTTCTTTGAAGGGTCACTTCCTCTCACAAGAAGAGTATGTGTGTGTGTGTGTGTGTTATTCGACCTATTGAGGAAGAAATCATTGATCTGCAATTTGTATTAAGAAGGAAGTGTGAAGATATCCATATAGAAGTCTTTTTTTTCATCACTGAGAATTAATTATCTTAGTGAAGGAAGAAGAGATTCTTGGAGTCAAAATTATGTTTCAATTCAAAGGGAATAATGAAACTGCGTGACTAAAGCTTCAAAAATATTGATCAGACCAACAATCTTGATGAATCATTTTGGAGAACAAAATATTTGTTAAATTGAGAAGAAAAGGAAGGAGAGATGCTTGACTAGATCACATGGAGCTTGACTTGGTGGATGGAGAATTTATATGGTATTGGTTGTCTCAATCTGATTTGAATCTACTAGTGGAAGAGTTTGACTAGGTTTTCCCCTACATAGAGGTTTTTCCGTGGTTGAGTGCCCACATATGGTGTTAATTATGTATGATATTCATTTTTTTGGAATTTATTTGAAGATTAGAACACTAATATAATTAACAAAATATAAATATAATATCACAAGTAAATATCAAGTAAGAGAAATCAAGAATTATTTTTTCCCTAATGGATTTCTCAACATAGGATCAAAGCTAAGGAAAAGGAGGACAAGGCAACAAGAAGATCACTTCTGAGTTAAAGAAAAAATCTTCAAGATTTCCTTTAAAATACGAATCTTCTAGGACTAATATGGCACATTTCTATGCATGATCATTAGGCCGCAGACCTGGGTAATTAGGTCATTGACCATAACTTGAATACACTCTATTTGAGAAGTTGAAAATCTAATCTACAAAATCTAGATCAAACTGAATTCACTATGAAAGAGATTGAACCTATGTGTACAAATTAAGGTCTATAATAAAGGGTCCAAAGTCCTAATAATAAATTCTAAAATCATTCAAATTTTTTGGAAAATAGTCTATCAAGCTAGCAAAGAAAATAAGTTGAGACAGATCTGTGTAGAAGCTTCATAAGTCTATTTGAAAATATTTATTATAATACTACAGTCACTATAATAAGGAGCCCAACATCATTTTGAAAACCTAATGAGCTATTCAAGGCCATGTTTATTAAAATAAAAAGGTGAAGTTTAGTAAGAAATAAAAATTTTCAATTTTTTTTGGTAACCGAATCATACTTTGAAAAGTGTCTACTTAAGGTCAATATGTTTAGAGGCATTATAAGCCTATTAAAGCCACAATCACTTCAATATTTGAGGAAGGAATGATCCATGTAGAAAAGAGTGATTACATGTGCATAGATATAAAAAGCAAGCCTTATGTACTAGAATATGGGCATATACATATAAAGATCGAGATCTAAGAGTATCACTGAAGCCATTTTTAAGTAGAACAACATACAATGATTTATGATAAAGTTTGTAGAAACCTTTCTACATCATAATATTAAGTCCGCTTTTTTCTAACACAAAGATAGTCAAGAAAGAATAAAATTTATAGTCAATCATTGTAAGGAAGATATCATTAAGATAGTTTAGTATCTTGGTCTCAAATAAGGAATCCATCTATATTAGTAAGAGTAGAAGTAGCATCTAGTATTTTGGCACCAAATTGACATCCTCGTCTAACTCAAGTAAGTATTTATATTATTATTTATGTTTTTTTTCATCTAATTTTATGTTTTTAGTTTGGAAGGAGAGAAATAAGCTCAATGGAACATCAATAATTCAATCATGAAATACAAAGGTATGTTATCTTGAGGTATGTATAGTATTTTAAGGTCTAATGGCTTAAATGTTTAGGTTTTGTAAGTTCTTAGTGTATCTAGGGATTGTAAAACCCTGGATAGTTCATATTAAAACCCTCCCTTTACATAGAAACCCTATCCCATAATGTCTAGGGTTTATGCCAATCCTTGGCAGGAATGAAATTGAATTTACTCTCTCTTAAAATAATGGAAACCCTAAATAATCACCACACTATTGTAATTTTATATTTTGCTTGTTGTGTTTGTTAATAAATATTGCATATATATATATATATATTAAGAATGGTGACTTGGTAAATTGAGTTGGATCCTTGGGCACAAGTTGAATTACAAGTAAAATGAACCATGAAGATGCTATCATAATTCATAGGGAGTCCTTCAATAAGGTAACCCTACAAGGTTTGTAAAATGATCAACTCAAGGTACATTCAACGTTCACATTATTTATAGCTAGTCTTCCTCAAATAAAAAGGTACGATTATTTTTTGGATCTATTATATATTACTAAATCTCTAATGTCTAGGTTTTTGAATCATAAGGATTCTTTTTTCAGTGATTAATATTTATATTGAATCTACCTTTATCAGTCTATCTCTTGTTGTTTTCTCAGTTTGGTGAAACCAAAACCTTTAGGGTTCACTGTAAAACCCTAGCCTTTCGATTCTTAGGGCATGCTAATGATGAAACCCTAGTATTGTAAGGGTTTGTTGATAAATTTTAGATCTCATAATGAAATCCTACTCTTTTGGTGTTTAGGGTTTTGGTAATGCTATGGTAAAACCCGAGCCCTGTTAGGGTTGTAAAAATTAGGGTTTAAATTTTATGAACAAAACCATTGTAATAGCTAAAGTAGGGTCATAGGAATGAAACCTTAGGTGTTTTTGCTACCGTATGATTTCCTAGCATGATTAAATTTGTTGTATATCTAATTTTTAATTTAATCTAGGGGTTTACGACAAAACTCTAGTAGAGATTTACATTCTATGGCATGATAATTAAACCATAGAAGTATAATGTTTTTGCTATGATTAAAATGCTAACTTTATTGTTGATATAATTTAGTTCTGATGATGAAATATATGGTTTGTGATGAAACCATAGTAAATGTTGTTGCAAGAAGTCAAATGAATGTAAATATTGATTGATTATAAAACCTAAACAGGTTTAGGTCTTGAATATCTAAAATATGAGTTATTATGTTCCTATTATAAGGACATGCTAACCCTATATTGATAAATTTGACTTCATGCTCTTGTACATAATGTGTGTTTCATTATACTTGTTGTTGAATGTTTACAGGTACATAATATTCAAGATGATGACGATGATTACCTCATATTTTATGATAATTTTATGATTATCTTGAGCATGATGGAAAGAGGGAGCTATGAGAATGTCGATGACATAAAGTTAGATAGGTGACCTTGTTTCCAAGTGAAAGAATGATGAAGTTTTGAAGGTCTAAATTCTCCGATGAATTGTTGATGCAAAAAGGAATAGCCTATATGAGAGAAAGAATAAGATAGTTGATGGAATTGTCCCCTATAACTTGGATAAAGGAAAGTGCATATCTCCCTAATTGAGAGGTTGCTTAAAGATAAGTGAATGACTTGATGAAAAGGCCATCAGTACGTTTGAAATTAGAGAATAGCTGAAGAAATAATGATGATAAAGTTGTGAACAAGACTTGGATGCTGTTGGAATAAGTGTTAAGGATGAGTTTGGTGCTATTGGAAAAATTGAACAAGTAAATCTTCTGACTAGATGTGTTTTATATGATGATGATCAAAGCAACATTAGTATATTTGAGGAACCCCAAAGGTTTGATCTAAACATATATATTATTAAAATTTATTACTAATTTGGGTTGTGATTGTGCAAGATCTCTCCATAAAGAAGGTTGAATATTTTTGGAAGCATGCTTGGACTGGTAGATTTATTTGATTAAGTTATAGGGAGATATCAATCTTCTTGGGGTGTCGAGATGCTTGGGAGGACATTTGGACGACCTATGATGATGTCTAGATCTAGAAGTAGGGAGGGTGGCATTGGTCTTGGAGGTTTGACCTTGGATACACACCTATATCCCTAGGTTGGTGTTAGAATTAAATCCTAGTGGTACCTAGAATTTCTAAAGCTTACAACACACCTTAGTCCCACCCAATTAGATACCTTGGTCAAGTATCTAATCTGTAGCATTGTCTGTATTTTGACACTTCATAGAGAATTTAATTTTGATGTCATCCTTGTATATATGTATATATTTAATTATGAATACCTCCCTAGTTAAGAGGGAGTGTCTAAGAATGTAACTAATGTTTGTCTTCATAATTGCATTTGTCAAAAGAAAGAAAAAAATAAATTTTTGTAATTTTTTTCTTTCTTATTAAAGCATGTTTAATGCTTGGGTCATTATTAAATAGGTCAAATCCTCCATTGAAGGCTTCTAGGCTTCTATGTTGAGTCAAATTCAAAATGTATTAGACTCTTCTTGGGAAAATAAACATATTTTTTTGTATTTTTTACTTCTCCATTAAGTTAGCCTCCACACCCTTCAAGTCAACCTCTAACAAATGTTAAGCCGATCTCTTTGAAGGTCATGTCATCTCACAAGAAGATTAGATATATATATATATATATATATATATATGTGTGTGTGTGTGTGTGTGTGTGTGTGTATGTTATTCACCATATTGAGGAAGCCATCATCAATATGCAACTTTGAATGAAGAAGGAATTGCGAAGGTATCCAAATATAATTCTTTTTTACATCGCTGTGAAGTAATTATCTTAGCGAAGAAAGGAGATATTCTTGGAGTCGGAATTATTTTTCAAATTCAAAGGGAATAATTGAATTGCAGGACCAAAGCTTCAAAAATATGGATGATACCAACACTCTTGTTGACTCATTTTGGAGAAACAAACCTTTGTTGACTTATGAAGAAAAGGAACGAGAGATGCTTGACAAGGTCACATGCAGGTTGACTTGGTAGATGGAGAATGGTTATGGTCTTGGATACGTTAATCTAATTTGAATCTACTAGTGGAAGAGTTTAACTAGGTTCTCCCTACATAGGGGTTTTTCCCTAGCTAAATTCCTACATCTAATTTTCATTGTGTGTGATATTCATGTTTTTGGAATTTATTTAATGATGAGAACACTAATATAATAAACAAAAGATAAATATACTATCAGAAGTAAATGTCAAGTAAGAGAAATCGAGAATGAATGTTTTCCTAATGGATTTCTCAACAACCATATTTGGCCCCAATATATTTTCTTGTTTTTCAAACTTCACTTCAAAAACTAAGCCATCGTGGGTTCTCACGGTTGGGGTTTCTACTCACAACTTGTATAATTGTATTACTTCAATTTCATTTGTTTTCTATGATGTTATTTGTCTTTGGAACTATTGTTCTATTGTGCTTCTTAATGGCCCACATTTTATATGGATTTATGCTAGTTTTGCTAACCTATTGCATAGCCTATCTTTTTCATTTAAATTTAAAATAGCATAGCCTATCATTTGTATGTATAAAGCCTTTATTTAAATTTAAAATAGCTTATCTTATTCATTCATTTAAGACTTGTGAATGCATGTGTGTAAAGTTATTTAAATATTGATTAATTGTATTACCTTTGCTTTCAATATATATATATATATATATTACTCTCATGTTGACCCTACCGTGTAGGCTCCATACTGTGGAGCTAGTTAAGATATCTCTATTCTATTATTACTTTCTATTTTTGTTCCTATGCATAATTATTTTCCAAAATTCTTCTTGGTTCTTCTATACTAAGATTGGTATGGTTAATCCAGACACTTATTCTTAATTTTGTATTTGACACGTTTACCTGCATTTGGCGGTGTATTCATAATAGCTTAATTACCTAGTACTTAGTGGAAAAGGACCCTTGATACAGAGAGATGTTGATGCTTTACTCTTGGATTCAGGTTTCTTTTCAAATCCTTTCAAAGGTTGGTTGATTAGGGACTGCAGATGTTTAAGGAATTATAAAAAATCTTTACTTCGGTGTTGTCTTGTACCTTGCTAACTCTACTTATTCACACACATATCTTCTCCTTTTTCTTTTATTGAGACCATAACTTGAACAATTTACTTATTTCTTTAAAAATGCAATAAATTTTGCAAACTTCTTACATGAAATTAACATTAATTAAAAAAAAAAAAACATATTTCTTAAATCATAGACTTATTATTTAATCTTATTACTGAAACATGTTTCTTAAATCATAGACCCATTATTTAACCTTATTACTCAATATTCTCCTCGAATTCCTAGGAATTATAAATTTCTAAAGAACCCTGGTTCAACAATCCATCCATTTATCTGTATATTTGAAAATATAATAAGAGAAATCATTCAATGAATTGTTCCATAGTTCCCCTCGAGCCTCAAGTAGCATTTTTGTCAGGAATCAAATCATACTTCTTTTATTGTTTACCTCCTTACATCGTCCCACTTGTTCATGGTCTACTTCCTTATTTTTCTTTCTGGTCCAATCTTTCTCTCCCATGGGAACCTTTCCTCAGATTGCATTTATCTCTCGCAATCTCTTTTCCTATTTTTCCACCCATGACCTTTCTCTCCTATCATGTTCATTCCAATGATAGGAATATTTTTAAAGAGAAGGATCTTTTTAAACTATGGCAATTGTCATCAAAATTGTCCTTCCCTGGACTACAACTAATTCATAACTATCACCTTCCTTGGACTACAACTAATTCATAATTTATCTCTCCGAATCTCTTTTCCTATTTTTCCACCCATGACCTTTCTCTTATTGAGATTCAACAAGATGATGATCCTAGTGAAAATTAATCACCTACACTAGTTGGGGCTCACAGGCTATTTTTAGGTGTATGTCTATTTTTAGAATGTTGAGCAAATTCTATTTATAACTAGAGTCTATTTGTAAGATGGTTGAGAAAATTCTATTTATAGGTGAGGTTCTATTTTTAGATGCATGAGCAAATTCTATTTATAGATCACATGTCTAAAAATAGAATGCATGTCGATTATTATTATCTCTTAATAATAGTTGGACAATAAATATTAATCTATTCTCTTGAAGCCCTTGATTTCAGTTAAGTGAAGTGGAAAACCAGTTAGCTGAAGGAATTTCAAGTTATAAGGTTGGTTGGTGGAACATGCAAGTGGACTTAGGTGTAACTGAGTGATTCGAAGTTGTAACAGAGTTGGATGTGTAGTTATGTGAGTTGTAAAGTAGTTTAACTCAATTAAGTGAGTTAAAATCAGTTGTGCTAGTTCTAACTAGTTGTAACTAAAGATACAATAGTGAGAGATCAGTGAATTAAATATTAAATTAATTCACATGGAGTGATCTCACATGCAACTGGAGATTTACTATTATTAACTACATGCATGTCAGATCCAGTGGAGACCCAGTTGAGAGATAGGTGAAAGGGACAGTTTAAATTTCAGTTGTGACATTAGTGGGTGCACTCATGCAACCACGCACACATTGGAGATGCCAATGAGGATTGCACAGTCAAGGCAAGGCAATATCTCATTCATTCATGGATTGTGATCAGCGGGGATTGCGTAGTGGAGGCAGGCTATCAGGAGGCAGTAAATTGGCACATGTATTTCACAATTTTTGTATGACAGTGTGAGATGATTGTATATCGTACTGAGAGCTCTTGGATTAGAGTTTTGTATGATATTGTTTCATGATCCATGATATATACATAATATATGATAGTGGGGTTTTTAGCTTTATGTTTTCCCAGTAAAACATATGTGTTATGTGTGATTGATCTTTCGTCATGTGTTTGCAATTGGCGATTACATTTCTGCAAAGATTTAAATAGAAGGATTTTGTATTTAACAGTGGCATATAATTGTTAGATCAGGAGAATCCAGGCAATACATAATTGTATTAAAATTTCTACATGGTATCAGAGTTAAGGAGATTGTAATATTGAAGCAGTAGCTGAGTTTGTTGGTGGAAACAATTCGAATTTGCTGCAATAATTTCTTGGTGCAACAGTTGAGTAAATATAGAAATGGATTTCAATGGTTTTCGGCTAGAGTATGCACCCAAGGGAATCTCAAAATACATTGCATGGAAGGACAGGATGGAGGTGGTGCTTGAAGATAATGGCTTGAAGGAATTCATCGAAAGTGATGTTCCTAAGCCCACTTCGACGGATGTTGCATTACCTGACGCATGGAAAAAGAAAGTAGCGAAGATGAGAAGGATTCTGTTAGAAGATGTGTGAGACCACATTGTCTCAAGCCTTCATGGGAAATCCAATCCATATGCTATGTGGAATGCTTTGACGGATCTTTTCGAAAGCAGCAACGACCATAGGAAATTGGTGCTGAAGGATAAACTCAGAAAGATCAAGATGGAGAAGGGAAAAAATATTCCTATGTATCTCACAAAGTTTGTCCAATGTCGGGATGAACCTGGGGAGTGGGAATCACGGTTGCGATGATGATTTGGTGAGCTTGGCTCTCTTGGGACTTCCTAAGAGTTGGCACAAGCTTATCAAGACTTTGTCAACGAACAAGAAAATCATGGAATTGGGAACGGACTGGTCGAATCTAGTGTAGAAGGAGTTCAGCGAAACACTGTAGATGGATATTCATCAAAGCATGATAATGAAGAGGATTTTTCTTTGGTTTCCAAGGCAAGGAAAGGGAAGGGGAAGAAATCCCATTCAAAATCCGAGTCTGAAGGCAAGAAGCTAGATTTTTCCAAGCTGAAGTGTTTTCACTGTCACGAACATGGGCATCTTGACACTAACTGCCCACAGAAAAATAAAAACAAGAAGGTTGCTGGAGCTGTAGCTGGTGAGTCCCTTGCTTCACAATTTGAACTTGATTTCTCTTTGATCTCATGCTTGGTTTCAAGTGCAATGGGATCGGTGTGGTATATTGATAGTGGTGCTTCCTTCCACATGATGGGAGATAAGGAGATTTTCAGTGACTTGGAGGAGAAATATCTCCAAATGCATATAGATATGGGCGACAATGGATGATACAATGCGACCGACATTGGTACCATTACCTTTGAGAGGGATTCAGGTAAACCATTTCAATTGAAATATGTTATGCATGTTCTAGGTCTGAAGAAAAACTTGGTCTCAGTTGCAATGTTGGAGGGCAGAGGCTATGACGTTGTTTTCAACGATGGAAAAGCTTTCCTGCGACATAAAACAATGGGTCAAGACAAGAGGATAGGGATTCGAGTAAAGAATCTCTACAACATAGAGGTAGAAGGTTGCACCGCCATGATGGGCAAGGGGGAAAAAGTGGTGAGTCGGGATGAGGGCGAATTATGGCACAGGCGATTGGGCCATCTTCATCATCGAACCTTGAAATTCATGTAGAAAATATCTACTGGACTTCCAATGGGAACACTTGCTCAGTTAGAACAGTGCAAGGGTTGCACCATGGGGAAGTATGTAAATTCCACCTTTCATGAAAAGGAGAACCGTGCTTCGGTGATCCTGGAGAGAGTTCACACAAACATGTATGGACCATTCTCAGTTGCTTAAATAGAAAAAAAACATATATTATGTTATTTTTGTTGATGAATTTTCTCCTAAAATTCGGATCTTCTTCATGCAGAATAAGAATAAAACATTCTCAAAGTTCTATGAGTTTAAGGCATTGGTTAAGAAAGAGTTGGGGAAGCAAGTGAAGGCTCTGCGAAGCGATAATGGTGGAGAATACATCTCGAACGAATTCAAAGACGTTTGTAGCAAAGAAGGAATTCGAAGAGAACTCATAGCGCCTCAGAACCCATAGCAAAATGGGGTTGCAAAGAGGAAGAACATAACAGTCATGGGTGCTGCATGAGCTATGCTGCATGATCAGGGCCTACCAATGCATTTGTGGGCAGAAGCATGCAACACTGCGGTTTATTTGTAAAACCGTTGTCCTCATAGGAGTACTTGGCATGAGTACACCTGAAGAAGCTTTTACTGGTAAGAAACCAGATGTTTCTCACTTTAAGATTTTTGGCTCATTTGTTTATGTGCATGTGACCAAGAATGCTAAGAAGAAGCTTAAGCCGACTGCTGAAGTTGGGATATTTGTGGGGTACACAGAAACACCCCATAATTATCGTGTGAATTTTCCAAACAGTCAAATGACTATGGTGCGACGAGATATAAAATTTAATGAGGAGAAAGCCATGAAGTTGTTGCTTGAGAGGGCACTATACTTACATGTGGAGGAGGAACTTTTGGTTCCCAAAGATGAGTCTCTAGATGTGGATCAGCCACAGGAGGAGGTTCATGGAGTGGAGGAGTCCACTCACGCAGAGCCAAACATCAGAACTAGCAGAAAGCATACCACAGAAATCGAGAGGTGAAGCTTGATGCGGCACAGAATGTAGGAGTCCCTACTTCACAACGCAGACAAAGATAGTCTCCTGGCTGATTCACTGGATATATGGCTCTCATGAGCAAATGTATTGTGACTGAGCCATCTTCCTTTTAGGAAGCAGTGCAGGAGCCCACATGGGTAGATGCAATGGTGGAGGAGTATGACTCCATTGTCAGAAACAGTGCTTGGGAAATTGTTCTAGGTTTTAACCTTGTACTTAAATTATCTACAAACGAATCTTAAAGACAGAAAATAAATAGTAGCGAGAACATAAAACATAAAAGAGATAAACACGGAGATTTTCCCCTGGATCCCAAATCAGGACGACCAGCTTGATTTTCCATTATATTCCTTTTAGTGTTACAACACATATATATACATGCCGAAGCATACATAAACCCTAATCCATTAACCCTGGATTAGAACATAACCATAGTTCCCTTGACCAGATCTAAAAAATACCAAGGGCCGAAAACCATCATGCCCCAAAACCATGTGCAAACCCATGCACAAAACCATGGGCAGGTCTACCCACCGAAAAATAAGGACCAACTTTTTTTTCCAGGGTGCTGCCCCAGACCTTAATAGGGGGAGCTACCACCCCCGCAATGTTACGCCCAGCGTAACGTACAAGGGGGGCTATCACCCCCCCTGTTACCCCCCACGCATGATTAGTCGTGGAAAGAATATAACAAAAACCCAACATTCTCCCACTTGTTGTTTTCTTTCCGTAGGGAGCCATAGGAGAGTTGAGTCATTAGCCCAGATTTGAAACACCCATTGTTTCTCTACACCAAGAGAACTTCTGAGTGCTCACAAACTTTGTCAATGAATCTGCAACATTCTTCAAAGTGTCCACCTTTACCAGCAACACCCCTTTAGCTTCAACCATATCTCTAACAAAGTGATATTGAACATCAATGTGCTTTGTCTTTGAATGATAAGCAGGGTTCTTAGCTAAGAAAATTGCACTTTGGCTATCACAGTCTATCCTTATAGCTTGTTGTACCAACCCCATACTTGAACACAATATTTGCAACCAAACTGCTTCCTTGCTTGCATGAGTGGCTGTTATGTATTCTGCCTCTGTAGTTGAAAGAGCCACTACAGACTGTCTTTTACTCATCCAACTGACTGCGCCTCCAAATAGGCTAAACACATACCCACTTGTAGATCTTATTTGGTCCAGATCTCCAGCCCAGTCTGCATCAACAAAACCACGAATGTCCAACATTCTTTCCAATCCTGGTCTTCCCTGGTAGCACAAGCCATAATCACTAGTGCCACGTAAATATCTGAAAACCCGCTTCACCGTTGTCCAATGCTCCTTCCCTGGGTTTGACATAAACCTGCTCAATACTCCCACTGCATGTGCAATGTCTGGTCTAGTACAGACCATTGCATACATCAGGCTACCCACTGCACTTGCATAAGGAACACGGGACATATCCTCCTCTTCTTCTTGTTCAGACACGGTTTCCACAGTATATCTTTGTACCTACAAGAATTCCACACCACCTGCTTCATTATCCTGCATATTGAACCTCTGCAATATAGTCTCGACATAATTCCTCTGGTTTAACCAGAGCTTCCTCTTTGCCCGATCTCTCTTAATTTCCATGCCCAAAATATAGTTTGCAGCACCAAGATCCTTCACGTCGAATTTGGAGAACAGTTGGGTCTTCAAATCTTGGATAATTTCTTTGTCATTTCCAATCAACAACATATCATCCACATACAAGACCAAATAAATAACACGGTCACCAATTAATTTAAAATAAACACAGTGATCCTCCTTGCTTCTGGTGAAGCCAAGTCCCCGTATATAGGTATCAAATTTCTGATACCACATCCTTGTTGATTGTTTTAACCCATACAGAGACTTCTTTAACCTGCATACCAACTCTTTCTTCCCTTTCACCATAAAGCCTTTAGGTTGTTTCATGTATATCTCTTCTTCCAGATCCCCGTGAAGAAATTTTGTCTTCACATCCATCTGTTCTACCTCAAAATCAAATGCAGCAGCAACAAATAAAAGTAATCTAATAGAATTAACTTTGGCAACAGGAGAAAAAATATCACCAAAATCAATTCCTGGCACCTGGGAATAACCTTTTGCTACCAACCGAGCTTTGTATTTCTCCACCTTGCTTTCTACATTCATCTTCTTCTTAAACACCCATTTTCTCCTAATGGGCTTCCTTCCTGCTGGCAACTCCACCAGATCCCATGCCTCATTTTTATGCAAGGATGTCATTTCATCAACCATGGCCTCCTTCCAGAGTTTTCCATCCTCTGAATCTACTACCTCCCTGACGATTCTGGGATCATCGCCCAGGTGTTGTGTAAATAGAAAAAATTCTGAAATGGGTAAAGAAGATGGACTATCCCTTTCTGGTGGTTTTCTTTCCCGAACTATTCTTCTCACAGCCGGAGTTTGTGGCTCTTCCTCTTCTAAGTCTTCTTCTGTTGTAGAGTTTGATTCATCCTCCTTTAGCTCAAACTCTATCTTCTTAGTTTCCTTTGGTAGGAATTCATGTTTAACAACATCTTTCACCTCTCTAAACACTACATCTCGGCTGTACACAACCTTCCTTGTTTCCGTGTTCCAAAGCTTGTAACCCTTTAAACCATCCTTATACCCAATAAAGATGCACCGTTTAGATTTATTATCCAACTTTCTCCTTTTCTCCTTTGGAAAATGTACATATGCATCACATCCAAATACCCCGTACGTGAAAGAGAGGTTTCTACTGCAATTCATATCCTCATGTGGAGTTCATCCTCCTTAAACGCTGATGAAGTGTGATCCGTTAACCAAGTAACATGTAGTCTCCACCGCTCTACCCAGAATTCTTTGTCCTAAACCCAAGACCACCAAACATGCTTCTTGCCTTTTCCATCAGTGTTCGTTCATTCTTTCTATTACTATTAACTTCCGTTTTGGCCGACACATGTATGTGGACGGCCTCTTCTTTGCACATACCACACTTCTGCTGCACCTCTTTCAAATTCCTTTCTAACTCTCCACCATTATCTATCCCTCATAATTTTATCTTTCCGTCCGGTTTTCCACCGTAGCCTTAAATTCTTTAAATCTACTAAAGACTTCGTCCTCGTATTTCTTCCTCAAGAAATATATCCATGTATTCCTTGAGAATTCATCTATGAATGAAAATAGTACATAGGTTTACTCAAATTGATGGAACCGACACAGGTCCAAACACATCACTGTGCACAAGCTCTAATATCTTGTTCGCCCTCTTAGCACCAGAAGGAAAACTCACCCGATTCTGCTTCCCATATACATAATGTTCACAGAAATTGAAATCCAGAGAGATATTAGAAATAACTTCTACCATACCATTTCCATGAAGTATCCGAAGGCCCTTCTCTCCAATATGTCCAAGCCTTTGATTCCATAGCATGGTCTTTTCTTTAGAGACTGCTAGGCTTTCTGATCCACTTTCGGGAACCACAGAACTGTTGCACCCAACAATAACAGTGATTCCCTAAAGCTTGTACAGAGTTCCAATCCGAACTCCTCACATTAATACCAGTGCTACCCTAACCATCTTACAGGTATCTTTCTCGAACACTGTTTTTACACCTGCATCATCCATCTTGCTTACAAAAATCAGATTTCTGGCCAATGCAAGAATGTGCAGAACACTAGTAAGTGTTCTAATCCTTCCACCTTGCAACTTCAACTTGAATTTTCCAGGTCCGACGATTCTAGACTTCCTATCATCACCTAAGAAGACATCACCGCCATCATATTTCTCATACTCACAGAACCACTCCCTATGGGGAGTTAAGTGAAAGGATGCACCCGAGTCAATCAACCATGACTCATGATCTACATGTGTATTTGAAGAAGAAGCCAAATACACATCCCCACCATCATCCAAGGTGGTTTTTGCCTTTGCATAAGGAGCATCATCAGATCCCTTTCCTTTCTCAGGAGCTTTAGATCTGTAGACCTTTTTGTAGTGCCCTTCCTTTCCACATTTCCAGCACACCTTTACAAAATTTCCAAGAGATTTAGATCTCCCTCCAGATTTATATCTCCCACTCGAAACCTTATTCTTGTTTATGTTATGGGACCTTCCTCGTACAGATAAGGCATCTCGATTCTGACCCTCCATATTTCTCCGTCTCATTTCCTCCGATAGCAAGGTTGAGACAATGTCATCAAAATTAAAGGTATTTGTATTGCTACCTATTGCAATAACCAGACTACCCCACGAATTTGGTAGAGAACACAATAAACTGATGCACTTATCTTCATTTGAGATTTTAATATCAACAGATGATAGCTGACTTACCACAGTATTGAAGGTGTTCAGATGCTTTGTCACCGAGTCTCCATCCTTCATCCTTAGGTTATATAGCTTTTTCCGCAGGAACAATTTATTCACCAAAGACTTAGATTGGTACAAAGACACTAGCTTGTCCCACAAGGTCTTCGCCATAGCTTCCCCAGATACATTCAATAATAATGAATCTGAGACACACAACCGTATTGTGCTCTTTGCCTTTCGATCCAGTTTCTTCCAGTCTTCATCTGACATTTTCGTTGGTTTAGTACCCGGATCTACTATGATCCACTGATATTTTTCCACCAGTAGATCCTCCATCTTGAGCTTCCACAACTCAAAACTCTGACCATTAAATTTCTCGATCTCTATCTTCCCGCCGCTCTCCATCTTCTTTCACCGCAAGAATTGATCTCGCAGATCTCCCACTGAACAGGGTCTACCTCAGGCCCGAGCAAAAAACCCCTCAGCAGCAAAGGCATCCCCTTGAAGCCGAAACTGCTCTGATACCAAATGTAGGTTTTAACCTTGTATAGAAATTATCTCCAAACGAATCTTAAAGATAGAAAATAAACAGTAGCGAGAGCATAGAACATAAAACAAATAAACACAGAGATTTTCCCCTGGATCCCAAATCAGGACGACCAGCTTGATTTTCCATTATATTCCTTTTAGTGTTACAACACATATATATACATGTCGAAACATACATAAACCCCAATCCATTAACCCTGGATTAGAACATAACCATAGTTCCCTTGACTGGATCTACAAAATACCAGGGGCCGAAAACCATCATGCCCCAAAACCATGTGCAAACCCATGCACAAAACCATGGGTGGGTCCGCCCACTGGAAAATAAGGACCAAATTTTTTTTCCAGGGCACTACCCTGGACCCCGACAGGGGGGGCTACCACCCACCCTGTGACCCCCACGATGTTGCGCCCAATGCAACGTACAAGGGGGGGCTATCGCCCCCCTCTCGTTATCCCCCCCCCCCCCCCCCGCCCCCCGCATGTGATTAATGAAAAGAATATAACACAAACCCACAAATTGTTCCAAGGCCAATTAATAAATCAGTGGTAGGTTCAAGATGGATCTATAAGGTAAAGCAAGGTGTTTATGGGAGTGTTGAGAAATACAAGGCCAGATTTGTGGCCCGGGGCTTCTCACAGATCGAGGGGATTGATTATGAAGAAACCTTTGCACCTGTTGCACGGTATTCTTCAATAAGGACCATCCTTTCTATCTCAGCATAGATGGGTTGGCACATTCATCAGATGGATGTGAAGACTGTGTTCCTTAATGGTATCATTGAGGAAGAAGTGTACATTGAGCAGCCTGAAGGATTTGAGATCTTCAGCAGCGAGTCACATGTGTGCAAACTCAAGAGCATTGTATGGGCTGAAGAAAGCACCTCGTGCTTGGTACACTCGGATCGACAGCTATTTCATTGGACTTGGCTTCACCAAGAGTGAGGCAGATGGAAACCTATAGCAAATTATGGTGGAGGGTAAGCTTTTAATCACTTTTCTTTATGTTGATGATTTAATACTGACTAGTGATGAGAAGCTGATACACTCATGCAAGGAGGACCTTGCAAAGGAGTTTGAGATGAAGGATATGGGCCTCCTTCATTATTTCATTAGATTGGAAATATGGTAGCGAGAAGGTGAACTTTTCGTGTCTCAAGGCAAGTATGCAAGGGAGATACTAGGTAAGTTTCACATGGAGGGCTGCAAACCCATGGATACTCCTCTTCCAGGAAATTGGAGGAAAGAGGACGCTACATCTGGAGACGTAGTAGATGCTACTGTCTATCGACAGTTAGTGGGTTCGCTAATTTATTTAGTAAATACAAGACTGGACATATGCTATGCAGTGAACCAGCTTAGTCAAGCGATCGTTAAGCCTACCAAGCTCTTTTGGAAGGCGGGCAAGCATGTCTTGAGATATCTCAGGGGCACATTTGAGTATGGCTTATGGTACAGACAGACGGATGAGGTGAAGTTGCATGGCTTCACGGATGCAGAATGGGCGGGCAGTCTAATAGATAGAAAGAGCACATCAGGAGGGGTCTTCAGTATTGGATCTACAACTATTTCTTGGTACAACAGGAAACAGAGACCCATGGCACTCAGTTCAGCAGAAGCGGAATACATGGTAGCAAGTCAAGCTGCATGTGAGGCTATCTGGATGAGAAAGATCCTGGTTGGTTTGTTTGGTTCTCATTTAGTTCCTATAGTGATTCATTGTGATAATCAGAGTTGCATCAAACTCTCGATTAATCTTGTGTTTCATGATAGATCTAAGCATATAGATATTCGGTATCATCATATCAAATATTGTGTGCAGCGGAAGATCATGTTGCTTCAGTACATTCCTATGGAAGATCATGATGCAGATATTCTGACAAAGGTGATCACTAGGAGAAAATTCGAATACCATAAAGACAGAATCGGGGTGAAGGATAATCCCTTTCTTGTTGAGAGGGAGTGTTGAGATTCAATAAGATGATGATCCTGGTGAAAATTAAGCACCTACACTAGGTGGGGGCCGCAGGCTATTTTTAGGTGTATGTCTATTTTTAGAATGTTGAGCAAATTCTATTTCTAGTGGGAGTCTATTTATAAGATGGTTGAGCAAATTCTATTTATAGATGAGGTTCTATTTTTAGATGCATGGGAAAAGTCTATTTATAGATCACATGTGTAAAAATAGAATGCATGTCGGTTATTATTATCTCTTAATAATAATTGGACAATAAATATTAATCTGTTCTCTTGAAGCACTTGATTTCAGTTAAGTGAAGTAGCAAACCAGTTAGCTAAAGGAAATTCGAGTTCTAAGGTTGGTTGGTGGAACATGCAAGTGGACTTAGTTGTAATTGTATGATTCGAAGTTGTAACAAAGTTGGATGTGTAGTTATGAGTTGTAAAGTAGTTTAACTCAGTTAAGTAAGTTAAACTCAGTTGTGCTAGTTCTAACTAGTTGTAACTAAAGATACACTAGTGAGAGATCAGTGAATTAAATATTAAATTAATTCACATGGAGTGATCTCAGATGCAACTGAATATTTACTACTATTAACTACATGCATGTGAGATCCAGTGGAGACCTAGTTGAGAGATAGGTGAGAGGGACAGTTTGACTATCAGTTGTGACATTAGTGGGTGCACTCATGCAACCACACACACATTGGAGATGCCAATGAGGATTGTGCAGTCAAGGCAAGGTAGTATCTCATTCATTCATGGATTGTGATCAGTAGGTATTGCGTAGTGGAAGCATGCTGTCAGGAGGCAATAAATTGGTGCATGTATTTGCCAATTTTTGTATGACAGTGTGAGACGATTGTATATCATACTAAGAGCTCTTGGATTAGAGTTTTGTATGAGATTGTTTCATGATCCATGATATATACATAATATATGATAGTGGGGATTTTAACTTTATGCTTTCCCAGTAAAACATATGTGTTATATGTGATTGATCTTTCTTCATGTGTTTGCAATTGGCGATTAAATTTCCGCAAAGATTTAAGTAGAAGGATTTTGTATTTAACAGTGGCATATAATCGTTAGATCAGGAGAATCTAGACAATACATAATTGTATTAAAATTTGTACATCTCTCCTGTCATATTCATTCCAATGATAGGAATATTTTTAAAGATAAGGATTTTTTTTTTAACTGTGACAACTGTCATCAAAATTTTCCTTCCTTGGACTACAACTAATTCATAATTGTCATCCTCCTTGGACTACAACTAATTCATAACCACTTCTTGAGAGGTGGAAGAGTGACTACTCACATGGTGGCTTTTATATTTTCATTCATAACAATATATTATACTTATATTTGTAAGTCAACAACCAATATCTCCACTTCATTTACAAATAATATAATTAATTATATCTACAAAAGAAATTGCATCAAGCAAAGATGGCATCAGGATGCCTAGTCTTGGCTTGACCACTAGGGTATAAAGGAGGAGATCATTTTTCAAAATAAAGATAATATTAAAAATATTATTACTTAAAAATTTGAGGAAAATTTGTGGAGGTGATAAAGGGAGAGGGAAAAAGGAAATTAAGATATTATAAGGAGGTGATCAACCTCAACCTTGAAAATCAAAAGTATCTCCATGATATTAAGAAGCAAATGAACTTTTCTAACAACAAAAACAAAATTTCATGAGTTTGATGTCATGAAAATGGGCCTTGGTCAATTCCCAAATTAACATAGGATGAAATATTTGTCACCTTTGATACACTAAAGCCTTTACTACACTAAAGTGGTTGAATATGAAAATCACTTTCTCTTAAATTGTCCATCTTATATTTATATTCTATCTAATTTTCAAAATATTTATGAAAGTACCAACATTTTTAACCTTTTAAATTAATAAAACTAGAATAATCATAACAAATTTAAACACAAAATTATTTATGTAAATAATTTTTAGAACTTTTTTTGTCAAGTTGTTTGTGTTCCTCGACCCAGGGGCTTGACCCAGGGGCTTGACCATTGAGGTATAAAGGAGGAGATGATTTTGCAAAATAAAGACCCTATTAAAAATATTATTACTTACAAATTTAAAACAAATTTGTGGAGGTGATAAAGAGAGAGAGGAAAAGGAAATAAAGATATTATAAGGAGGTGATCAACCTCAACCTTGAAAATCAAATGTATCTCCATGATGTTGTATCTCCATGATGTTAAGAAGGAAATGAATTTTACTAAAAATAAAAACAAAATTTCATGAGTTTGATGGTGTGAAAATAGGCCTTGGTCAATTCCCAAGATAAACATGGGACGAAATATTTGTCACCTTTGCTACACTAAAGTGATTGACTATGAAAATCACTCTCTTAAATTGTCCATCTTAAATTTATATTCTATTTAATTTTCAAAATATTTATGAGTACCAACATTTTTAACCTTTTAAATTAATAAAACTATAATAATCATAAAAAATAAAAATTTTATTTATGTAAATAATTTTTAGATTTTTTTTCAATCAAGTTGTTCCCTACTAGGCCAAACAGACTGAATTCTAGGTTGTCTCCTACCCTTAGCACTAGCACAACAACCTCTTTGAGATTTGATCCTAAATTAACTTGCATAAAAAGCCCATACTCAACCAATTATACTAGTACAACTTACATAATTTTTAAATTTTTTAAAACCAAGTAAATTAACAAATATATTTAACAAAATTAATATAACATTAATTTTTATCCTTTTCAAACTTTATAATAAAGTATTTAATAACCCAAAAAAATGATTTTTTAAGTTTATTGAGTTAAAATTAAATTATCTATATTTTTGTATTATTTATTTTTATTAAATTTTTTATTTTTAATTTTGATAATTTTTAAATATAAAAAATAATAATAAATAAAATAAAACTGTAAGCCCACTTAATTTTATATACTTACAATTAAAAATTATAATTTTCTCAATTAAAAAAGTCCAAACGAATATTTAATAACTGTATAAATAATTTCATAAGAGTTTATCGACTCATAAGTGTAAAGTATGTGACATGTTTTCATTGAAACGTGTTACCATTAACTTTGTACCACGAAACGTGCTACCATGTTTTTGGCGTTGAATGGTTATATAGACCGGTAAACGTCTGGAAACGTCTAACCGGGGCGGCGTAGAACATTGACTTATTTATGATCTCCCATTCATCTCCACTATTTATGATTCCCATTCATTCATAAAAACTTTTCAAAAAGTAATATTAGAGGCAAAATAGAACTAGTTAAACAAATTTTAAACCAATTAAATAAAAAAGTATTCTAAAACCTTTTCAAAAAGTAATATTAAAGAAAAAATACAACTAGTTAAACAAATTTTAAACCAATTAAATAAAAAAGTATTCTAAAAACTTTTCAAAAAGTAATATTAAAGACAAAATACAACTAGTTAAACAAAATTTAAACCAATTAAATAAAGAAGTATTCTAATAACTTTTCAAAAAGTTTTTTTTTAAAGACAAAATACAACTAGTTAAACAACAGCTGAAATTTATTCACAACAGCTGAACTTCAAATCATGGTTCGTGATTTTGTGTGTCGGAAACTGTGGGTGACTTTAAAGTTTGTCCGGACGTCAAGACTCTATAAGATAATAGAGATCTCTCAGTGCAGTGCGCAGATGAAATTATCATGACGAAAACAGGCGGCTTGCAATACACAGACAGATGTTTGAAACAACAAAGGCCGTTGCCAGGTATTTTGGAAAATGGCTTGTCGAGTTTTGTGTCAAGGATGATCATATGTTGCATAGTTTTTTGGGGTATAATCACATCTGTTTCTGGCCGTGGGACGGGTTGTTTGAACAAAGAAATAAAATTTCTCATGGCTTTTAAAAGCAGTTTGCATGATCCAGTGGGGTGTTTGGTTTCTTGGAATGTTTCATTCAGCTGTTGCGAGTGGGAAGGTGTCTCCTGCGACACAAGGATCGGCCATGTCGTTGCGGTGGATTTGGGTAATTGCAGTTTGAGTGGTGTCTTCCGACCTGCAGTGTTGATTGACTTAAAGTATTTGCGGAATTTGATTGTTAGCTTCAATAATTTTACAGGCCAACCTATTCCCCAACAGCTGGGCCTGTTGAGAAATTTGAGATATCTCAACCTGTCCAGAGCGGGATTTGAAGGCACCATACCGTGGCAGCTCGGAAATCTATCTACCTTGAGAGTACTCGATCTCACTTCCAATATTTCTTTATTGAGGAGTCGCGACCTTTCGTGGCTTCAAAATCTTACGGCACTGGAACAACTTTATCTCAAGGGAATCAATCTCTCAGCAACGTCACACACATGGGGCCATTCAGTAAGTCCGCTTACTCAGCTCAGAAATCTTTCAATGGCAAACTGCGGGCTGACGGGTTCCATTCCCCCTTCCCTACAGAAACTAACATCACTGGAAATTCTTCATCTGGATGGAAACAATTTTCAGTCTGAATTCCCTACTTGGTTCGGGAATATGACTACTTTGGTCTCTCTACAGATCTCCAATGCAAATCTCAATGGATCTTTTCCGTTCCAGCGTCTCTCTCAGCTTCCTCACCTTCAAAGGATATATTTGTTAAATAACAAAATATCTGGCAACATTTCTCTGATTTTTGAAGCAAGATGGAAAAGTCTAACCCATTTCCACATGTCGAACAATAGTTTGTACGGATCCATACCATCTTCTATAGGAAATCTGTTATCTCTGGCTGAGCTGCATCTTAACAACAACACGTTAGAGGGAAGGATTCCAAAGTCACTGGCCCTCCTCCGCTCACTTAGGGTACTAGACCTGGGATACACTAACATTACAGGTCCTATCCCCTTAGGAATCTACACGAGGTTGAAGTCTTTGGTTTCCCTATATTTAGCATCCAATAAACTCGACGGGCAGATTCCTTCTTGCATTTGTAATCAGACAAAGAATCTGGAAGTTCTGGATCTTTCACGCAATAAGCTACATGGGTACCTGCCTTCCCAGATCGGTAATTGCTCTTCTCTCAATGTATTGAATGTAGCAAAAAATAATTTGAAAGGACAGATACCGGTGGAGATTGGAAAATTGAACAAACTTATGGTATTGGATATCAGCTACAACAGTTTAAGCGGGCAGATACCCTCGTCCCTGCAAAATTGCAAAATGTTGGAATCATTGGCTTTGAGTAGAAATAGTCTATCGGGCACTGTGCCTCAATGGATTGGGGATCTGTCCATGCTCCGCATCCTCCTTCTCAGATCAAATAATTTAGAAGGGGGAATACCTATCCAGATTCGCTACCTTCAAAAACTCCAAATTATCGACCTGGCAATGAACCATCTGTCAGGTCTCATCCCGCAAAATCTTTCAAACATATCAGTAATGACTAATCCAGATTTCACAAGGTCTAGGCCCATTAGACTTAGCTCTTCACGGTACCATAGAGATGAAGTTTATTTGGTGGAGAAGGGTTATGAATTGGCGTATAAATTCGTCGACCTCTGGACTGACACAGTTATAGATCTCTCTGCAAACAACCTGACTGGTGAGATCCCCAAGGATCTTGGATATCTCAGAGGATTGCGGACTTTGAATATATCCCATAATCATCTTAGTGGAGAAATTCCCAAAGAATTTAGCGATTTGTTGGATCTAGAAACTTTGGATATATCACGCAACCAGTTACAAGGAATAATACCTGCGGGACTTGCAGGGCTAAACTTCCTCAGTTCTTTAAACCTATCGAATAACAACCTATCAGGGAGGATTCCATCTAACCCTCATTGGGACACATTTGGGCCAGCTTCATTCTCGGCTAATCCGAATCTGTGTGGGCCTCCGCTTCAGAGGAGCTGCGGTGATCATGCTTCAGAGGCAGGCAATTACAGCAGTCCGCAGAGTGAGTATTGGTGGGAATCGTGGAAAGCTGGAATGGGATTTGGATGTGCAATTGGGTTTGGAAGTGTGATCGGAGCATTAGCTCTGAGCACGCGTTTGAGGACGAAATATTTTCAGGTTGGTGACAGCTTTACGAACTCTTTTGTAAGCATTCGATTTATGAGAGAAAGATCTATATCAGTATTTGCAGTGTAAAGGATTTAATGGAAAATAAATAAATGCCTAGCGAAGCATGTAAACATTTTTTTTGTTTTTTGTATTTTTTTTTTTTAATTTAGTAGGACCTTTCTATTTTCTATTTATATTTGCAAAGCAGGTTACAAAATTATAAATTTAGTCTATGGCCTCAACCTACTCATAGGAAACTAGCTCTGTTGGCCATCTCAGTGCATGAAAAGCAAACCAAAATTGGAATATTTTCATCTGTTTATGTCCATCATAAGCTAACTGTTCTAGTTCATACTTTTCTACTTGCTGAAAATAGAAACTGAGTTTATACAAAATTGTAAATTTCATAAAACATCATATTAAAAGGGACCATTAAATATCTGAAGAAGAGACTGGAGCAGGGTCTTTCACTGTAGACCCTGGCATGTCCACTTGCTGAAGAAGAGACTGGAGCAGGGTCTTTTACTGTAGACCCTGACATGTCCACTTGCTGGAGTTGCTGGAGCTGCTTTTCCATACGACCGACGCGGTCATCAAGTCTGCTAATGCGGTCAGTACTGGGTGATTTTAATATGATAAAGCTGGTTTTGCATATCCTGTAGCATGTCCTTCAAGCTGTTATCTATCTTTGGATGGTCTTGTTGAACCTGGGCAGGGGGAAAACTCTGCATGGCCTTTGCAAAAAGACACTTAAGTATCCAGTATGTGTGGATAGTCTGATGGAAAGACGTGAGACGGCCTCGAGTATTGCCCGGGTCTGTTATGAAATCCAAGATTTCAGTTTCAGCTTCAAGGTCTTCGGGATCTGTCTGTATTTCCCTTTCCCAGCCACAAATTTCCTGGCGAATCGTGAATGAGTTTCCCATGACATAGTTCGCTGCAAGATTCTCTAGAATCTCCAAATTTGCTGCAAGATTCTCTAGAATCTCCAAATTAGATTTCCTACCACGTTTCTTTGGGGCTGACTCAAGCTGAACCTTCTATTTCCCTTTGGCAATTTGGGAGGAGGACCTATGCTTCCCCATGGCGCACAAGAACCTAACTTGCAACATTGACATGCAGCGATACACAGTAAGAGAGAAGTCAGCATGAAAGGACCTCAAAGTTTTCATCCCATTATCATCAATGATGTTTTTACAAAATAATTCGAACACTAGGAACGTCAAAAATCTAAAATTGCCACAGCACATGAAGGCGGTTTGCATTCCTATGGCACAGCAGGCCAAGAACCCTGTTTCCCAACCCGACTTCCCTAACCTCTGTGCGGAGGTAAACATTGAAACACTGTGAGTCTGAGTAATCTTTTTTACGTTATAAGCTTTTGACATTGCATTTAAAAAAAAAAAAAAAAAAAACTTTTAAATGTATAAATAAATGCAGAGCCTTGAAGTCTCAGAAATGAAAATGATTATTCCACTAAATTCCAGAAAATATGTAGTCTGTTTTAAGTTTAGGTTCAGGAATCTGTTGTCATAATTCGTTTGGACAGCTTTAATCTCCTTTTTATATTGGGAAAGATATATATATTCTTTTTAATGATTACCGAAGTTAAAGAACAATCAAGCTGCTTCTCTCTCCTTTTTAATAATCTGTTTTGTCACAGTTCGTTTGGAACAGTTTCAAACAGCTTCAATCTCCTTTTTATATTGGAAAAGAAGACAAGTTTAAATTACAGATCACCGAAGTCAAAGAGCAATAACGCTGCTTCTCTCGACCGAAGTCATGTAAGGAAGTGTCACCTAAAAAGCTTCAAATGAAACACTGAATAACTAATAGTTGGAATAGGTTACATTAACTATCAGTGATTTAAGTAGTTATTAGTCCCTGCGTGGGACTATTACCGATCTATACATCGTTGACTGCATATTAATATTTTGTTTGACCAGAATTATTTATTGCACCGAAGCCTTAACCAAACTTTTAGTAAAAAATAAAATAAAATGTATTATGTTATTTTTTTTTTTTGGTTTATAATATTTGGGGTTTTATTGTAAGTCTCACATGTCCCAATGCAATTTAATTTGGGATATCATAGAGTTTGCATTCATTTATAAATTTAAATTTTGGATATTTAGACTTTAACTAACTCATACGTATTTTCAGAGTAACTTTGGATATCTTGACTTTGGGGGGTTGGTAGGTAATTGCCAAGTTTCAATAAACATTTATATGAATTCAAAAAAATTATAACAAACATTGGATATCTCAACTTTTGGTTAGTAGCATTTATTAGTCTTTACCTACGGCAAAGCAGAGACTATAACGATCTATTGTCATTGAATTTCTATTAGTTTGTGATGACTCATTTTTTTAAGAAAAATTTAACCAAACTTCTCTGATAGTATTTTGTGCTCAAAAAAATTTAGCCAATGTTTTGAAACAAACCTCTTATTGGAACCCACAAGTCGAGGCAAAGTCTACATAACCAAAGTTTTGTATAAGTAAATCCGACAAAAAACCAAAAGCTTTTGGGATAAGCTAAGTCTACAAATAACATAACCAAATGTTCTAAATAACCAAGGTTTTATAATAACCAAGTATTACAATATGATTGAAATGCTCTTTATTGTTTTTAATCCAAATTTGGTTGATTTTGTGTCTGTTTACACCCGTCACTGGTTGTTTTCACATGCAACAATTGTTTTTTCGACTGCAACAGTTGTTTGTGTACATTGCCACCTTGTTCAACATCTTCGAGAGGAGTATATCATACTAAAAAGCAAGAAATGGTGGTTAGATGATGGTTAGCTAAGTATTACAAACCCGCATCATAGTTTTTTGGTGGTTAGATGAGTATTACAAATTTGCATCTTAATATGTAGGTTAGTAAGTAATATAAACCAACATCACAATTTTGCATTGGGCTGCACTACAGACACCATTTTTTTAGGCATGTATACATGAGCATACTTGAGATCCCCAAGACACTACGTCGACACCACAATTGCAGTTGGGTTCTTGTGCCAAAGAAAGAACTCTGACATTGAGCACCAGAGACCTTCCCAGTTCTTGAGGAAGCTACCATCGTAGGTACCTTATGGTAGTGGTAGGTCTGATTTGGCCTCTCTCATTCAGTGAAAGTAATTTACAGCCAGTTGAAGTTTCTAATGTAATTTAAGTATGATTTGAGCATACCTTTAGAAGTGTCATATGTAATTCCTACTTTATTGCGAGGCCCTTCACTGGATTCCATACCATTTTTCATGGAAGAATGAGGATCTTCCAAGCCTCTTGAGGAACAACTTACATTTTGTTCATCCTTTGCAAACCCCGTGAAAGAAACACCTACAATATACTCCAAAAACAATCTTATCCTCCATCATTTGAATTAAATATGACATTCAATCTATGTCTTCTTAAAAGTTTGTTTTAACCTGTTTCGAGTCATACAAATAACTCGTTCCATGTTTTGATCACTAGGAACCAATTTTCCTATCTTAGAATCTGTTGGGCCAACCTACATCTCCTCAATATTCTCACCAGCTGAAGATGATGCATTTTCTCTTAAATGAGGAGCAGCTTGTTGCATAGGTTCTCAGGGATCTAAAATGAGGAGCAGCTTGGTTGAGAACCTGCTCTTGGATTAGGTTGATGGTTGATAGTAGGTGGTTGGGCTTGACGAGAACCTATTTTAGTTAGTGCAGGTTGTTGTGGAACTACACTTGGTACACCTGCTACAGCTTGTTGAGGCCACTGAATAGAGAGGACAGGTCGACTCCTTGGTGACTCTGAAGGAACACATTGAAGAATATCAGTGAATCTGGCCTACATATTTGTAGACTTATTCCCATAAAGAATGATCATGTCTCTTTCTGTTGTATTTAATTCGAGTAAATTCTTATCAATATATGTCTCATTTTTTGCTGCAAAAAGGCTTAACAAAGGTTTCATATAGATACGTTGATCTCAAAACAACCCTTTGTTTTAGGATACTGCAAATAAACAATGAATGCAAGTTATCCTTCACTATACATATGTAACCTTGAAATGAAAGCATCCCCTACTCGCTAAAAAATAATTAATGCTTCAATTATGATCCAATACTGACACTAGAATATCAATTTCTCTATCTTTGGCTTGTTCCTTTCTACAATCTTAAAATACTCAAATGTAGGATACGCATAACCGAGGAGCAATATGATGCCTCTGTTTATAAAAGAATTCAAATTTATGAAGCTCAAGGGTTAATCTGAGTACTAGTCTAGTAGTGTGGAAGCCTTTCTTTCACTAAAAACCTTGAACAAACACCCCGCCTCCTAGCAATACAACATGTAACTAAGAATCCTTCTTCCAATGGAAGCTTTTCTGCTAAATCCCGATGTAAGCTTTCCCGCTAAACCTTTGATACTTAGCAAGCAAGATCCCTTCAAGTATTGCAACGATCTGGGAGGACATCTTTTCCCTGCCTCTTAAATTTCATTTGATGGGGATGGTGGAGTTAAGAAAATTATATCTTGAATATCAAAGTGGCTTTTCTATTTGTTGTCCATTTGGGCTATAACAAAAGAGACAAATTGTAGGATCATGGGATCATAGATTTTGACTAATTATAAAATGGTGGGCCAACAATTTCATATGTGGTGATTTCTATTTATTTTGTATGGGACCATCTCTGCATGCATTACAATTTTCTTTTGAAAAGGATGCATGCATTACAGTTGTCTTTTGCAAATAATTCCATTCCTTACCGCTTTGCCTTGGATGGATGGATTAAGTGAAATTGTTTGACTATTTTTACCTAACTTACCAATGGAATTACTACCACTATGGTAAATTATTGGGTAGATAGAGCTACTGGCCAAGAGTAGGTTGGAAAGTAGGTAGGCAATGAATGACTAGCCTATAGATGTTGGACGCTGGAATGACTGTCTTTCCCATGATTGGTGATAAATAGGCTGGTTATAACTGCAAATAGTCACACATAGGCCTGAAGGCGAAAGACCGCATCATTCGAATATGCCCCTATCCCCAAGATACATCCACTCTTTCTAAGTGAATTCAACTTCTGTCCCCAGGGGTAGTAGGGCTTCTACAATACATATTGGTTGGAAGAAGCAGCTCGACGGGCCTTTTTCCTTTTCATATTTAGATATCAGGCTGATACTTTTCAGCCCTGTTGGAACTAGGCTATATTATTCTCTGTGTGGTTTCCTGTATTTTATTTTTTATACTTTTAAAGATATGTGTGGTTTTCTATATTTTATTTTTTAGCGTTTTAAAGAAATGAAGGAATTAGAAAATGAAAATAATATCAGTTTAAAATCTCAATTCCATCTACCTCTTCCAAGTATGTGTATATGTATTTTTTTTAACTTAGTTTTATTGGAACCAATTTCGCTCAAATCAATTTGAAATATATTCTTTGAAATATTCGCCATTGCAAAGTGCCCAAAAAAAGTTATATATATATATATATATCTTTGCAAACACAAATATGAAGTTTTGAAGATTTGATTACTCAATTAGAGATAGTTTGAGTGTCTTAATATTTAGTTATGATCTTCTATGATATTATTACATGGGTTATCGTAATTGAAATTATAGTGATTACTTATTGGATAACAATTTTGTTTCCATTGTTTTTTACTTATACTCATCAAGATGCCATAGTTACATACATCAATTTTGTTTTTACTTATACTCATCAAGATGCCATAGTTACATACATCAATTATGTTTTTAGTAAGCTATTTAGATAGTTTGATGTAGTTTTTTTAAACTGAATAAAATTGTTAGATACTTACTGGTATGACCCACAGATAAGAAATAATTTTCATGTAATGGAATTTACAAGAGCTTTTACTAGTTCTAGCTTGTAGTAGTGCCAAACTACTTATAATAAGTGTCTTTCCATCTATTTGAAGGCAGAACATATTATATAAATGGCTCCCAACCAGTCATCAATAAGGCCAAAGAAGCTCAGGCTTTAGAAGGAGATAGGGACTTATATCAAAAAATCACCTTGTCTTATAGCTTAGGAAGAACTAGTTAAACCCAACAGGGACTACTACCGCCTATAACCCTTATTAAAATTATGCAAAATTTAATAAAGATACATAATACTTTTTTTCTTGAATGGTTTTTCATGTTGTGCACACCACCTAATCGCTTCCACGACGTTGGAACCTGGTTGGCTAGTTGTCTCACTGCTTAACCACTTCCATGACGTTGGTACCTAGTTAGCTAGTTGTCTCACTATCTTCATTTCCTAAATGATTTGACATTGTTGTCACCTAGATGTAATTATTAATACTAGTAAAATACAATAAAACTAAAAATTTAGATCATGATTCCTTCCCGATGATGCTACGATATATTTTCCACCTTGTAAAGATGGAAGTCTATCCAATTTCCCATTTAGACGCAATTTCCCATTTAACTATTGCTGCAAACTAAAATTAGTATGCACTGCTAAAATTTTATCTGAAAGTTTGTCTCGCTTCCCATTTATACACAACTTCCCATTAGCAGCCTCTGCTGCAAAAATAAAGGTATGTAATTGCTTCCCATTTAGCTTATAATGCAAACTAAAATTATGAAGCGAGTTATAATGTATATTTCCATCTTACCAACTCTTCTTGTACATGTTCATCCCATCGTTAACAAGTTCATCCTATCCTTAAAAAATCTCCTACTAGATTTAACCTAAAAAGTGTGTTACAAAAGTGTGTCGCATTAACTAACTAGGGGCTACAATCACAGACCAAAGAACTAGTCAAAGGAAAGAAAGAAAACCTAAACGACAAGGCGATTGTGCTATTCGAATCATGTAAGGCATGCCATATTGAATAGCCCATTTTATATGTTATTCATGAACAATATCCTCTCAGTAATGAAAAAATCATATGATATCTACAAATCTAGATGGATGCTCAAGAGTTGTTGGCTTTCCACTTACAACATCTATGTGATTTTCCTGACTTTTGTGCAACTCCCAAATTTTGTGTGTTGCAATAACTGACCACATGTTATAGAAGTTGCAATCGGTGACCACAGAAGAACTGACCAAAGATCTATTCATGAAAATTAGCTTCAAGCAGTGCACCTTTATGAATTGTCTAAGCATTACATTTTTATGAAATAATTCATGACACCATAACATACTATGGGATTTTCTCAATGTATTAATTCATATAAAATGAATTAGCAGAAATTGGCGCAGAGTAGAAAACCCATATTTTCACCAAATTTTCAACCATAAATTCTATAGAAACCCCTGAATTATGTGGGATTAATGATTAGAAAGGCTAGAGAGATTTAAAAAGATGAAGGCATTGAGGCCATATAACTATAAAATTCACATCTGCATAAAGGGAATTCTAGTTTAAAATAAAACCATTATTTCTAGCATAATATCTCAAGCTCTATATGGTTAGAAAATGCCTATATTAATGTGGAATTATTACAGGAAAATGACAAAGATGACAGGGAGGTAGAGAAAGTAAATTTTTATCGAACAATAGCTGGTCCAAGAAGGAATGCCGAAATTTTTTGCTTACCCGATAAAGAATCCCCAAGATTAATGTGGAATTAATGCATCACAATGACCAATATGATAGGGAGCTAAATCAGTAAATGTCTATTGTTGAGAAAGTAAATTTCTATCAAACAATAGTTGGTACAAGAAGGGATGACCGAATTTTTCACTTACCTGATAAAAAAAAATTATCCTTCACTACTTGGATTGATCTGGACGGTGAAAATCTACTTATGGGGACTGGGCCAGATTGCTATCAATGTTTCTTGTGGCCATGTTCTAATGCTCAAGTGTTGGTTCTCCTTATTGTTGAGGTCTTCATCCAGCTATATCACATTTGATCGAGGTCATTCAAAATGTTCCATCCTTTGGTCTTAGTGTTGTGGGGATTTGAAAATGGATCCATCATTTGTCTCAGTGCTGTCATAAAACGAGAAACGAGACAAAGTAAGACAAAGGACCAATTGATATATCCAACATTGTGAATTAAGGTACTATATTTTTTTTTCTAATTTTCCTTTCAAAACTATGTGAAATTGTGTCTCGTTTATTTCTGCCGAGCTTCTTGCTTCTTGTTATTATTATGCTATTTTTCCTTTCAAAAATATGTGACATTGCATCTCGTTGCTTTCTGTTGAGCTTCTTGCTTGTTGTTATTATTATTCTATTGTGTAGATCGTGATCTCTATAAAATGTTTATGATGTATAACAAATTAGTAATAATTTTCATACAATTTTTTATGTAGAATTTATGTGTCTGAAGACAAGATGGAGGAGAATTATTTTCAATGAAATATTTAATCAATTTCCTCATTTATTCCTATGGCCAAACTTAACTTATGCCAACTATATAGTTCGTTCCTATTTCAAACGCTTTACCAAATATTTCCTCTGGAATTTTGCTGCCAAGTTCCAATTTGTTTATTTTCTTATGGTGAGAAAGCAACCAACCTTCGTCTTGAAGAACAAAGCATATTTTCCCTTTCATTTATTGAAGAATAGAATTTGTATTGAATTTGTCGCTTGAAAACTTATTGACCCATCCAAGATTGATGACATATACGAATGAAAGGTTGAATAAAAGTAGCGATAGAATGCACTCAAAGGGCAATTGACAAGGTTTTTGCAATGTGTATAAGATGTGATTCTCGAATTGGATCTGCAACTTTCTCTAGATTTGAAGCTTGGAACACTTAGCTCTGGATGATTGGTATACACTTTCCTCGGTCTTCGTATGCACAAACACAAAGATTGTTCACTGACCTTAGATATTTTGGATTGACTTCCCTCCTGCCTTAGATCTTTTGCTTTTGGTACTATTTTTCCATGCAGAGAGGGATGGGAAAATATACTAGCATCAACTGACCCATGGCCTCCCAGGATTGTTTCAGTAGGATATTAACATTTAATCTTGGATCTAGCATTACATCCAAGCCCGAGATCCCATGAAAATTCTAGATCCAAGCCAAAGATCCCATTACAAAGGCACCACCATTGAAATAAAGAGAGTGTTGTTGTTGGCATTACATCTAAGCCAAAAAGCCTATGACGAAGGCACCACATTGAAATGAAATCAACATTGTTTTTGTTTGTTTAGGCGCATTTGGAATTACTTGGAGCCACAACCACGTGGAATGCATGCAATAAGTTTCTAGAACTTTCCATTATTCCAATGTCATGTCCTTTTATTTCATTGTTTTAAGAGAGTAATTCAAAATTAACTCTTCTTTGATGATTTGATCAAATTAAACCTGAATAGACTTCATGTATTAAAATTGAATATTAATATTTTATATATTTTCAATGTATACCATATACTTGGTAAACTGTTTTAAAAATTAAAAAACATAAAAAAAAATTATTGATTTTTTTAATATTGATATATGGTTTACATTTTACCAATTTTATCTTATTCGAGAAATATTTGTAAAAAATTCCATCTATTAAATGTTCTTCCATGACATTGTGGAGTAGAATCCATCTTTTTTGATTTTTTTATGAATTGTCTTCTCTTGAGTTTTTTAAATGGGAAACAAGATAGTTCAAGTGGTCTTTCTTTGGAAGATAATCGAAAAGATTTAGATGTAAAGTACTCAGATACGCCCGCTCTCCAAAAAAAAAAGGTTACTTATTACAGAAGCAATTGTAATGATTATGAGATTATCAATGACAGCCATCCAATAGATGTGTGCATTGGAAGTGAACGCAATCAGTTTATAATGCCTGCAAGTTTTAGAATCAACCTCGTTTCTAATATTTGTTGGAGCAAGCCAGGGAGGAGTATGGAATCCATAACTAAATGGGACTCATGGTTCCATGTGAGAGAGCGGCTTTCAAATACGTAACTTTCGTTTTGGAAAAGAAAAATTCTACAATGGAAAGTATAGAGTTGGGCGAGACGGTGGGGTTGGCATAATTGGTATTGGTTTTAGTCTTGATTAGGTTGATTTTAGTTTTCTTTGATATCTATGCTTTAATATTGCATATTTTATTTAGAATGCTTTTTCTCACGGTACAATGCTAAGATATTGCACATAAAAGCAGGATTTCATATTTTCATATATTTTTAAATTTTACCATAATGTTGTAAATTTTACCTCCATTTATCCCCTCAAACTTTAGCATTGATATTTCTTCTCTTGAGATTTTAGCCTTTAGTATATCACTAATTTTAATATGAAACATATGAATAATTCTTTTTTTCTAGCCATCCTTTTCACTTTAGATATCGATTTCAATAAGGTGTGTATCAAATCGGCAAGGACTATCACTGCTTGCGGTCTTTGTTTGAATTTTTTTGAATGAAACACTAAACAACTAGTAGTTGGAGTAGGTAGTGTATTCTAAATTTTAGTCCTTCATAGTGTCTATGAATATGTTTTAATTAAAATTTTCACTTAAGATTATTTCTTCTTCTAGGCATATTATTTTGGGTTGATACTCATTTATTCTAAAATAAAAATTAATTTTAAATAAAAAATTTAATGAATAATAAATTTAATTTTTTTTTCCTCTTTTAGGGGAAAACCAAAAAATCTCTTCTCTTCTTCATGAACAAAATCAATTGAGACAACTTTTTTGAGCTAGGTCTGGAGCATTTGCGCAGTCGCTCATGCTTCAACGTCCTCCTACTGCTTCGATCATGGCCGCATGACCCCTCTACAGACCATCTTGGAGGCAGTCGCTCCTCCTAACCACACCTCAACTTTCTATGCTCTCATCAACTCTTTGAATCCACCTAAACTGAGGCCTGCGACCTCAAATTTTGTCAAAAAATTGGATTGAATCTAGGAAGTTTCACTGCCCCGTGCGATCCCTCGAATGGCTGCGCTTTCCCCTGCGGAGAAATGACTCATTAGGCAATTTATGGGACTTTGGCCTTGACCAAAAATAGTCCTGAAATGGGTTGAGCACAACTGGATGGACAAAATAAAAGGGAAAATCTCTATTAGATTCTATGGTAGGGGTTTTTACACCTTGCACTTCGAGACTAAGGAAGACAAAGATCTGATCTTCAGAAACGGGCCATATTTCATGGATACCATGGGGCTCTATTTAAACAAATGGATACCAGACTTCGATCCTAAACTTGACATCCCTAATGCAGTCTCAGTGTGGGTTCATATTCCTCATCTTCCCCTTCACTATTGGGGGGATGATTCAGTAAGAGTGGTTGGGAATGTTGTTGGTAATTTCATCGATAGAAGTGAGCCAAAGGACAACATGCAAGCTTGCGCAAGAATTTGTGTGGAGGTAGACCTGGGGAAAGGTCTTTCGGAGGTGATCAAGTTGAAGGTGGACAACTGAACACACATTCAGTAACTGGATTATGAACAACTACCCTTCAAGTTCAAGGTATTCCATGAATACAGTCATTTTTCTAATAGATGCACAAAAAAATAGAGGTCGAAAACATTGACCCTAAATCACAATGGGAAGTCATAAAAAAGAAGAAGTCTGCCTCAAATGCCAGAAATGCTGGAACTTCAGCAGCTCATCCATCTTCTTGTTCTGCAAGCCCTAGTATTCAACCTCAACCTGATCCCCCTCTGGCCCCGTTCCAAACCCCTGAACCCTCCCCCATCTCTTCCAACCCGTTCACCGCTTTGGCCTCTTTGGAAGAGGAAGCCCCCCATCTTTCCCTCTCTACCTTCCCTTCCAAACCTCTTCCACAACCATCCCCTTCCAAATCATGCCCTCCCTCATCCTCAGCTGAACCATCATCTGTCCGGATAGTCACCATAAATGCAGTAAAGGAGTTGGGACCAGTCTTGGAAAACTTAAAAGAAATGGACCAAGAAGAAAATCTACTAAACACCGCAGGGGTGATGCAGCTCAGAAAGACATTGCACTAGTAACACAACATCCAATAGAGACCATTATTGGAGGGTTAAACAACAAAGAAGCAACCCAACAAGCAACATGAGGGAATAAAGGGTCTCAGCCTGCATTGCTTAAATAATGAAAGCACTCACATGGAACTGTAGGGGATTAGAGCACCCCTCTAAAAACAATGCCCTAAGAGATCTCATCAAACAGTAACAACGAGACATCATTCCTCTCCAAGAAACCAAGAAAGGAGAAAAAGATATGGGAAACATCATAAATAGAATCAAAAATTACATAGGCACAATAGTAGAGTCTAGAGGTGCTTCAGGAGGAATAGCGACAATTTGGAATAAAAAATCTTGGAAACAATTTAAAGGCCCAATATTGGATAAAATTTAAGCTTCAAAACATCCAAGATGATGTCACGATAACAATATATAACATATATAGAAAAAATAACTATAGAGACAGATACACTTGTTGGCACACTCTATAATCTGACATGGAAGGGTAAAAGGAAGCTAAGATACTATTAGGAAGTGATCAACCCCACCCTTGATAATTAGAATTATTTCTCTGTGTTGTCCAACAATAATAAAAAATGAACATCGCTAAGATAAGAACTAATTCCCATGAGCTTCAGAGTGAGACCGAGCAATGGTCTATTCCCAAGACCCCTTGGAACAATAGAATCTATCAGATTTGTGATTCTAAGCAAGTGGAAGATGAAAAACACTTCCTTTTAGACTGCCCTACACTTACTCACATTTGCTCTCAATTCTCTAACTTCTAGTCTTCTTTACCTATTAATCCAACCCACCTATAGCGATCTTGGAGCACTTACTTCCCTTCTCTTTGACCATAGAAACAAGATTTTGAAGAATCAAACTTAGATTCTTTCTATTTCTTAAGGTCCGATAGACTGCATTGGTCTTAACGGAAGGTAACCACCACCATCATCATCATCATATATATATATGACACAAACTATAGTAAGTCCTTCAAATTTTTTAACTATTAATTTTAAATATAATTTTCTTAAAATATAAATTATATATATATATTTATTTATTTATTTAAAAATACAACAATGTAAGTTAAATTTTTATTGATTAAATACAATTATCTTTTTTATTAAATTTTAGATAAATTTAAATTAACAAAAATCCAATTTATATATATATATATATATATATATATATATATATATATATATATTTCTCAACTTGACATATCACCATCATATACACTTATCACTACAACTCCATCGTGATAATATTGAAGTTTTAAATTAAATAAATATTAAATTTATAATATTTAACTTATTCATTAAAGTATTATTTTAAGTATTAAATTTTATTAATTAAATAAAATTAATTTTTCAATTTTTATTAAATTTAAAGATAGATTTAAAAAATAAAATCCTAATTTATGTAATTAAACAATTCTCCCCACTACCACTCTACACCATAGGATTGAATGTTAGACACACCATATAACCCTCCTAGATAGTGAGACAACTCATATTCCAGATGCAACACTCCAGCGAAGATGAGGTATTTTAAAGAAATCGATACAATGCGTAGGGGATTGATTTGTTTTCAAATGGATATAAATACGACTCATGTCGTTGCTCATTCCACCCGGTGTTCAAAAGAAAAACTACAATTCAAAAAACGTGTAGATGACAGAGAAAAACATAACCACAAGGTCGGAATCCTTTTGAATTCGAAGGTACTCAAACACACTGGTTTTCCCATTTCTTGCAGCATACAACTTCTCATCCTCAATTTAGTCTTCTTATTGAACTCATAGTGTAGTGGGTGTGAATATAGGTGTAGGCAGAGAGAAACTCGGATTCCAGATGCCACAGTCCAGCGAAGATGAGGTGTTTTAAAGCAATCGAGACAATGCATGGGGCACTGATTCATTTTCAAATGCAGATAAATACCACCCATGTTCTTCGCGGCTCGTACCTCGCTCCATGTGTTTTGGGGTTCGAAGGCATATTCATCATTTGGGATCCCTATTTCCCTTTTGTCAAAATTCCCGTGGAACAGTAATGAGAATTTTTATAATGACGCTAACGTATTGTCATGTATTAATTTAATACGTTATATATTAATTATATAAATTCGTAAAGATTTATTATCAAAAGAAAAATAATCCTTTCAAGACTTATCATCTCATTAATTGTACTGATCTTTTATCTCTCAATCATATAATTCCTTTACATCTCGTTTATCAATTCATTAACTTTGAACTTGATTAACTCTCATCTTGAAGGGGGTTGATTAGTAGAGATGGCAGCACCATTGAACCATGCTTTTGGAGGAGAGAATAGGAAGAAGACTCATTTTGGATAACTCGTGACTTTGATACATTGACGAAGGCAACCAAGTAGCAACCAAGCTTAGAAATATGTATGATAGCCAATGTCTCTAGACTTCCATTTCTCTATATATTTATTCGTTGAATATTGATAATGCCCCTTAACCCAACAGAATGCCAGGTTTATGGACCCAAGCTCACGTACTGGGCCGAAGACAAGATCAAAACCCCTGCAACGTCACCATCTCAAAGCTCGAAGGCATGATTGTGGACCAGAGACAAGATCAAAACCATTGCAATGTCACCATGTCAAAGCTCGAAGGAGTGATCAGCAATAAGGAGAGGGTTTTCAAGCTCAACAGCATGGGATTTGGCCTCGGCGAAACAATATTTATTATGAATTGCAATTGCACCAATTTACACTCCTTTGACTTGTCGAAAAACTGTTTAACCAACTAGATACTAATGGAGCTCCAATATTTAGTCAATCTTGCAATCTGATTCCCCTGTCGTGAATCCTATGTGCTTTTCTAAATGTTAGAGATCTCCACGATAATAGGATCACTGGAAAAGTTGGAAGACTTTGGACATTCAAATACTCGACCCACTTTTGATCAGACTCATGTAAGTACTGCAATGAAAGGTTGTTTTGGGTACCTTGATCGTGAATACTTAAGAAGGTAGAAATTGACAGAGAAACATGATGTGTATTCTTTCGGAATAGTGTTACTCAAGGTCTTTTGTGCAAGGTGAACAATTAATCCTGTTCTGCCCAAAGAATAGCTCAATAGAGTAGAGTGGGCAATGCACTGGTAGAAAAAGGAAAAGCTCGAAAAAATCACTAACCCTCATATTATTGGGACCATCAACCTTGGTTCTCTAAATAATCTTGGGGAGACTGCCGAAAAGTGTTTGGAAGAGCAGGGCATCAACAGGCCTTCCATGGGAGATGTTTTATGGAACCTGGAATATTCATTTCAACTCCAGGAAACATCCATGCAAAATTATCTAGATGAGAATATTACAAATCATATTTCAAATGTTCCAAGCCTATTTTCTAGAAGCTTCCTTGATTTCTCTCTACACAATTCTTAGAGTGTTAGTAAGAGAGACAAAAAAGTGAGCTCATGTTGAGTTAATATATGGAGTTTTGAGTGTTGTACATTTCCGCTTTTCGATTCATATATTCAATTAGCTATATGTTCATTGATCTAGCATAAGAACTATTTCCCTTTCTAAATTGAGTTATGTCGCAACTTTATCCCAACTCAAGGGTTGTAAGTCAAAATAATCAGCTTAGGAAGATGAGATAATAGAGAAGGAACATACATATTTAATTAGGAAATCACAACCAGAAATCAAAAGAAATTAATTTTTTTTGACAAATCCCTGTAAGTATATAGATTTCATTGAACATATCACCATTTGAAAGTCCTAGCATCACATTAAAAATAAAGCATTATTCCATTATAAAAACTATCATGTGTCGTAATCATTACAATTTTGAGCTAACAATGTTGTTCATCATAAGTTGTCACTTAGCTAGAAAATAGAAAAAATATGTTCCGTGCCATCACACACAAGCCTTAAATTTAATATGTGTAGCTCCCATCATCACGAATCCAAGCCAGTAGGCATAATATAATCCTAACACATCCTTCTCAAGGGTAGTGCACAAGATCTATTTACTTTTCATTTTGTAGGCATTTCCACCTTGTGTATCATCCCCTTTTATAATGTATTCTAGGCTTTAAGCACATTGCACAACCACTAACCTCATTGTGCTTGAACTTTATCCCTCACAAGCAAATAAACCCACCACCAAATAAACATGTTGGGGGTGATTGAGTTAGGTGCAGACAAACAAAGTAGGAATAACAACCATATGTACATGGGTAGAATCCCTGGCTTCATTGACCAGAACATTCACAAAAAATTCCAAGTTCCAACATCTACATAGTACAATCTAAAGGAAATAGCTCCAAAGAGTGCTCTTAGTGAAAATGTCAATCATAGGTTCTTCATTCAGTAGGCATAAGCTCCTTGCGTATCATCCCCTTTTAACCACTCTCTCCAATGTGCTTGAAATTTCTCGCTCACAAGCAAATAAAACCACAGTTAGATAAAGATGTTATGGATTATTGAATTAGGTGCAAACAAGTAAAGTGGGAATAAAAACCATCTATGCATGGGTGAAATCCTTGGATTGATTGACAAGCATCACAAAAAATTCAAGCTTCACTAATATTCCCAAATGGTGCTCTTCATAAAGCAATCAATCATAAATTATTCATTTTGCAAGCATGAACTCCTCGTGTATCATGCACAACCATTCCCTCCATGCACTTTAACCTTCTCGCAGGTGACCAAATAAACCCACTATTAGACACATGTTGGGGGTGATTGTGTCAGGTGCAGACAAATAGATTAGGAATAGAAACCATTTTTGCATGGGTGGAATACCTCGCTTCATGGAACCTGGCATTCATAAAATTTCAAGCTTCAACACTACAACATAAAGGGAGACAATCTCAAATAATGATATTAACAACACAATCAATCGTAAATAGACCAACTTATCTCTGCAAAGCTACTAACAATTCTCATTGTTGCCACTGAAGTTGATGTTGAATCATTATCTCCCTAACATCATGACTAATCTCCACAAGAAAAAAGTCCATCCTTGAAAAGATGAATGGCAGTTAGCACAGATGCGAAAGTTATTAATTAGCCAGCCATGAGAGGTATTAATAATCCCAAATACAATGGCTAGATAAAGCATGTTACTTCTTCAGTGGTGTTTAAGTTTTTTTGGGTATTCACAGTATGGGTTAAATTTCCCCCCCTTATCCAAGGTATCTAATTAAAACTATCACACTTAGACCCATCCTCCAAGAAACTTCTTTAAAATTTATAAATATATGATCATTGATATTACATGTCCTTGTTGAGGATGTTTAGCAATCAAGAGTGCATAACTTTTTTCCTCTATTTCTTTCTTCAATATTTTGGGTCATTGTAAGGGTGCAAGATTGGTTGAAACTCCATTGAAAATAAATGTGGAACTATTAGTTTTATTTGTTGCTTTGATCCTGCTTTCTAGAATCTTACTTTTTTTCTTTGTACACAAGTCTTAGAGTGCTAGTAAGAGAGAAAAAAATTTGAGCCCTTATTTCGAGTTAATATATGGAGTTTTGAGTGTTGTACATTTCTACTTTTTGATTCATATATTAAATTAGCTATATGTCCATTGATCTAGCATGCAAACAACAATTTTGAGAGTTCATGGAATTTCCAGGATGTAGGGTCTATAGTTTGTATATTTGCTTACCATAGAATGGAATTTTAATAGGAAATTCCTCAAAATTAGTTTGTAGGTTTGCTTACAATATAATGGAATTTTTATCACAAACTTCCTCAAAATTGGTCATAAGGACTATTTCTCTTTTCTAATTGAGTTATGTTGCCACTTTATCCCCACTGAGGGGTTGCTAATCAAAATAATCAACATAGGAAGAAGGGATAACATAGAAGTAATGAGGCAAATTTTGATTATGAATGTAATTTAATGTCATATCGTTGTTTTAGTCCTTATTAAGGCCTTAAGCGGATCTGAATCTCACAGTGATTTACCGTGTATGTTAGTAGTGGTACCAACTAACTGGTCAATTAGGAATATCATTGGGAATCAATTACTTCGAATAACTGCTCTAGTAGGAACATCAGACTAACCACCCACTCAAAATAATGATGAGTTTGGAATTTTATAACAACTAGAGTTTTGGAAATATACTTCACATATTTAATTAGGCAATCACAACCAGATTTCAAAAGAAATTAAAAAATATTGAAAAATTCATGTAAGTATATAGCTACCACTGAACATCAGACCATTTCAAAGTCCTAGCCTCACACTAACAATAAAGCGTTAGTCCATTCTATAAACTATCATGTGTCATAATCATTACAATTTTGAGCCAACAATGTTGTTCACCAGAAGCTATCACTTCCCTAGAAAATAAAAAAAATATGTCCCTTGCCATTACTCACATACATATTAAACTTAATATTTGTAGCTCCCATCATGAGGAATCCAAGCCAATAGGCAAAGTAGAATCCCATCACATCCTTCTCAAGGGAAGTGCACAAGATCTATTTACTTTTCATTCTGCAGGCATGAGCACCTTGTATATAATCCTGCAACCTAAAGGAGACATTCCCAAAGAGTTTTCTTCATAAAGAAATCAATCATAAACTATTCATTCTATAGGCATGAACTCCTCATGTATCATTCAGAAGCACTCCCTCCATGCACTTGAACCTTCTTCCAGGTGACCAAATAAACCCAATATTAGACACATGATGCGGGTGATTGTGTTATATGCAGATAAGTAGATTAGGAATAGAAACCATATGTGCATGGGTGGAATAACTTGTGTAATTCAACTTGAAATTCATAAAGTTTCAAGCTTCAACACTACAACATAAAGGGAGGTCATTTCAAACAATGCTCTTAACAACACAATCAATCATAAATAGGCTAGCTTACCTCTACAAAGCAACTAACAAATCTTACTATTGCCACACAAGTTGATGCTGAATCATTATCTCCCTAACATCATGAATAATCTCCACAAGCACAGAGCCTGTCTTTGAAAAGATGAATGGAAGTTAGCACAAATGTGAAGGTTCTTGAATAGAAAACCATGAGATGTATTAATAAGCCCAAATACAATGGCTAACTTTTCACTGTGATGAGATAAAGCATGCTTCTTCATCTCCTTATCCACATCATGCAGCAAGAACTTTGGGTTAGGTGCATGACCTGTCTCCAAATCTTCATCCAATTACTCCATTTGCACATAAATCTATGGTGTTGGTGAGTGTATTCAATATCCTACTTGGAATGAATATACCTTGATATTGATCTCAATCCAGTTATTCCCTAGTATTGTTACCACCTTTTGGTATTTCATAAAATTTATTACTTTTTGTACTTCATCCCACCAGGTAGACCCTGCATATATGTTTGACAACAGCATATAATGTGCAAAATTTTAGGGGTTTGACTCAAAAGGTCAGTTTGTTGCATGTCTAGCGGGCTCTATATTTTTATGGATTCTACATGCACTAACAAAAGATCCCTATACAGTTGCATCATGTTCTAATGGCATGTTGTTGATAAATTTGTGTGCCTCATAAAGGTTCCCAACACGACCTAGAAGATCAACCATACAACAATAATGCTCTACTCTATGGATGATATTGTAATCTTGATTCATGGAATATAAGTATTTCCAACCATGGTCTGCTAAACCCGCATAGCCACATGCAAACAAAACACCAACAAAGGTGACATTGTTGGGTTTTATGTGAGAGTGTTGGATCTGTTCAAATAGTTGAAGGGATTCCTTACCAAATCCTTGAATAACATATCCTACAATAATAAAATTCCAAGAGACAACATCCCGTTTAGACATTTTACTGAACATTTTATGTGCATCTTCTATACTCCCACATTTTGGCATACATGTCTACAAGTGAATTTTCCAAAAACATGTCATACTGAAATCCACTTCGTATTATGTCTTCATGGACTTCCTTGTCGTGTTTCAGAACTAAAATGTTGGAAAATGTTGGAAGAACACTTTCAAAAGTGACAGAGGTTGGTCTCACACATCCCAGTTTCATTTTTTGGAAGAGTTTGAGAGACACATCAAAATACCCATTTCGTACATACCCTGAAGTCAACAGACTCCATGATACCACGTCTTTCCTAGGCATTTTCTAAAACACTTTCCATGCATTAACCATACTACCACAATTGGATTACATACCAACAATGGTGTTTCATACAAATATATCATATTAAATTACAATCTTAATAATATATGCATCGACCTTCTCACCAGGCTAAGAAAGTGGAAAATGGCAACAAGTTGGCAGAATACTCATGAAGGTGATGGAGTTTGTCTTCACTCTTGATAATTGCATAGATGGTAAGAGCCTAAGAGCTTCATAAAAATTCCACCTTTCTGTATATCCTGGAATCATTGAATTCCATGATATCACCTTCCATTCAGGGATTTCATCAAAGAGCTTCTAGGATTCTCTAAAATGTCCATGTTGAGCATATTGTGCAATCAATGAATTCCATGAAACTGCATTTTTTTTCAGGCATCTGCAGAAAGAGCTCCATAGCCTTATCAAAATACCCCTTACACGCATATTCAGAAAGTATTGCAGTCCATGAAAAAACGTCTCGTTCAGGCATTTGAAGAAAAATTTTCATGGCCTCATCGATGTTCCCATCCTCTACATACCATAATATCGTAACATTCCAAGATACTAGATTTCATTAAGATTTTTTTCAAACACTTGATGTGCATTATCTATGCAATCACATTTAGCATACATATTTACAAGAGTACTCCCCACAACGGCATTACACTACAGTCCACTAGAATTGTGTCATGGTGGACTCCTTTTCCATGTTCCAAATCTACCAAATTAGCACGTGTAGAGAACTCTGGTGAATGGGAAATGGTTAGTTTTGGTACCATATCACAGTAAAAAGCCAATGCCTCCTCGTAAAATCCCGGACTTGCATAATCCGCCACCATTGCAAATGATGACACCACATTTGGCTTACACATTTACTTAGATAGGTAGGTTGCCCCTATCTCCCATCTCCCTATAGAGTACTATGGTCATTGCAAACAATGACACTACATTTGGTTTACAAATTTACTTAGATAGGTAGGTTTCCCCCATCTCCCATCTCCCTATAGAGTACTCTGGTCACATAGTCTTTCTTCTATGATATTGATTCCTATGCTACCACCTTCTGGTGTTTCGTTTGCAACATATAATGCAATTGCTAGTTATATATTTTTATAAAACTAGTTTCTCAACCTAAATATAATTATTTATTTACTTTTCACTATACTAATTCCTTAATTTAAATATAATTATATATATATTTTACCTAGTCCAAGTCAGCCATGATAATGTTGAAGTTTCAAAATAAATAAATTTCATTTTTTATATTTTAAACAATATTATTTTATTTAATTATTATGTTGTATATTGAATATTATAATTTCAAAATAATATATTAAAATATTTATAAAAAAAAAATATGATTTAAATTATTAAATTAATAAAATTTAAAATATGTATAAAGTCTTTCCGTGAAAATCACATCTAAGCATATATTGTCCACCTGTTTAGAACCAGCCAGTATGGTTCATCATCAGGGATGATGATGAACCACACTAGATGGTTCGAAAAGCGTGGACAAAATATGCTTAGATGTGATTTTCACCCAAACATTTTATACACATTTTATGGATCACAGAAGCCAAATTCCTAAAATTTAAAATATAATTTAAAAATTAAATTTTAGCAATAAGAAAATGATATAACTTGCACATATGTAATACTTTAAAAAATATAAATAAAATAAATAAATGATATCAATTTTAAATTAAAATTAAAATCAATTTTAATATAAATTTATAAATATTTCAATTTATTTTTATATTAAAAAATTTAAATTAAAAACCTTGTTTTTAAGTAAAAATAATAAACTTAATAAAGCTTAAAAAAAATTCAATACTTTAAATGTAGGGAACTTCTATTTTATTTAACACAAAATATATATGGATTCATTTTTGCAACAAATTCTCTTGAAACACGATCATATTCATGCATTACTAACATTTAATTTGTTTGTTTTCAGATACAACGACTATCAATTGTCCACATAAGACATTTAGTATCACATACTTCGATAATTTGTATAAAAATAAGTCAATGTTCTACGTTTCATACAAAATAAGTCAATGTTCTACGTCGCCACCTTAAATGGGTGGGGATCATAAATGGTGGAGATCTATCTACACCATGCACTACTACATGTGGGGGTGTTTTAAGACAATATTTAAGACAATTTTCCAGTGAATTGTCTTAATTAGAGACAAAAATAGAATTGTGTATTGTCTTAAATATTGTCTTTAAGCGGGTGTCTCAAAATTAGTGTCTCAAACAATTGTCTCTGTAAAGACAATATAGAACACATATTATTATTGTCTCTATAAAGACATAGGCGTTATTGTCTTTTAAGAGACAATTTCATTTGTCTCTCTAGAGACAATTTCGTTTGTCTACAATTTTTCTCTCTAGAGACACTTTCATTTTTGTCTTTGTAGAGACAATAACATTTGTATCTTTATGGACAATTAGCTGAGATCAAAAACGTATTGTCTCTACAGAAACTATATGTCCATAATTCAAACTATTGTCTCTCTAGAGACGATATGAACAAATATTTAAAAAATAAATAAACAAATAATTTTAAATGTTATTTTAAGGTGGTTTCAACATTTCAAGTTCCCAAATAGTGATTTTAATTACCTTAAAACTCTGTTTTTTAATGGAAAAAAAGAAATAAATTCCATTTTTTTTTAAGCTAACAGCAGTCATTTTAAATCGAAGTGAAAAAATAATTTTCCAAAACTTAACAATTTCGGAAAGCAACCTTGAAAATAATAAAGTATCACACATATATTCGCTGAAAATAAATTCATGTCATTGAATTTGAACATGCAAGATCCTCATTTGGAACTTCATTTCATCACTATTATGAGGTAAAAGAAAAATGCACAATATTTCTCCATCTTACAAGAGAGTTTAATCTCTGACATATAAATTGAAAAGGTTGAATCACATTAAATGCTGGAAAAATAAATTCATATCCAGTGGTTAGCTCCACCATTTCAACACCTTTGTATACATGGAATTGGATTCCTTGATAACAAAAAATAGCAAAAAAGTATATGGCATTCGAATGTACAGTTGATTGCCCAATTTACACTTAATTTTAGTGTTGTCATAACAGAGATCTGTCTTAAATATCAGCCTCGAATCAGTTAAATATCAGAGATTGGAACTAGCAGCTCCCAGATTGCCACCATAGAGTTTTTTTGCAAATGATATGTATCCACACGAATCGGAACTGGAGAGCACCTCCTGGTGGCTTCTGTATGTCCCACACAGCCCCATGGTTGGGTGTCATATAACGCCACCCAGAAGTATCCACCTACAAACACATCACAAGTGACAAGCTAATTAGCATATCAGCTTTCTAAATGCACTTTCACAAATTAATGGCATCGACTAATCTACCTGAGCAACATCCATAGAAACTATGTCTGTCTGGTCTCCTTGGTAAAAAAATTGACAACAAACTGGAAATTTTTTATGAATAGGCAGCAAGCAAAGGAAAACATGACTAGAAAATTTCCACACAGAGTTTGTGTTTCTAGACAATCTTAACAATGTTATGTTTATTTAAGTTATGTTTATTGTTTTTTTTTCTGACAGGTATAAGAATCTGTTTAGTTTGCATCTTCTATATTATTGCATTCTCAAACCATTTACTGCTTCCATAATCGCATTTCAATAGAAGACTAATCTACATTTGCCTTAGACTGTAGAACCCTCTAAAAAACTTCAGATCGTAGAACCCACCAAAAAGTGTGTTCCAGTTGGTTTCCCCAGAAAAATTGTGTTCTTTTTATATTGTGTGACTATTATTTCTGTTCCCTTTCTGTTGCAAATTGAGTAGAGAAAATTTTGTGTCTTGGGTTACAAGTTAGTTTCAGATTTTTTAATTCAAGCATATCAGAATTTTCGTGGATTTTCTACAAATTCAGATAAAGAAGCAAGTGGAGCATGTCCATAATCAATATGTTGACCATGTGGAGAGCATTTCACACCCCTTTTGAGCATCTGTCAAAGATACTAACATATTCTTTTATCATTTCCTAGTTTTTTTTATGACAGAAGCTTATTGTTGTCACTACTATTGATTTTTTTCATCTTTACAAAATCAATAATAGTTTCTTATCCAAATATTCCTTTGTCCTGATGATTGGTAGGTGAAGCATTTAATAAAAATTACATTCTCAACTACTAAAATATGTTCCAAAAGGACATCCAGGATTTTTTAGAATGTGGCATTAATATAATCTGAATTGGCTTTAAAAGGAAACAATGTCAAAAATAAAAATCAATAAAGAAGTGAATCACTAAAACTTAAGGAAAACACCATTGTATACTAATTAAAAACGATTTCACTGAGACAACAAATGTACTCCATATTTACCATTTACTACAATTAATAATGAGGTATCAACTTCCAGCTACAGAGTATGCAGTAATACTTCCTGCAAAACAAGAAAGATCAAATCAGAAAACCAACCAAAAATTAAATGGTGCTAGTACTTAAATGCATATAATATGCAAAGCTAACAATAAATCTTGCAATAATTGGGTCTATCCTACACCTGCTGCCAGTAATCAGTAATGTTGCCTCCTACCTTGTGTAAAACCACTGTCGTATTTACAGACATTGCAGATATGGCACTAACAGGCTCACTGAGAAACATTGCTTGGTCAAATGCCATAACACCCAGTACAAATCTTAGTGAATACATACGGCATCTTTTTCAACAGAATATCTTTAGCCTCCGTAGCACCATTTGAGAAATTTGAATGGCATCCAAAGAAATAAAACATCAAATTAGCATTGGTAAGGAAACACATTTGAATCTTCTTCTCTCTATTGAAAATCATATTGTCTTATCCATCAATTCCTAGAAATGAAAGAAAATGTTTTCCTATTTAATTTGTCTAAACATTTAACTCAATGGCATCATTCAACTCTATAACCGAATGTGTTCTCTGAAAATTTAAATCGTTTCATAAATGCATTGAAAAATACAAAACTGGCATTTTAACTAAGATATTAAGACTGTGCCTGCAAGCATTTTCCTCAAAAAAAGAACCAATATCACCATAGTCATTGAGTCTGTACAGACAAACCTGAGAGCTCTAGAGACTTCTTCTCAGCAATATCCTTGTTAGCCTCACAATATCCACTTCAAGAAATGACAATAAGTGAATGGAATGGCGACCGTCTGATACCCAGAGCTTTTGCGATGCTGAAATAGTTTCATCAGAATATAAGTGATGGTACTTAAAATAAACATCAACATACTAATAATAATATTAGTCGGGCACATATCCAGAATGTCTTTGCCCAGGATTGGCTAGATGAATATCTTTTTGTATCTTTACTTCTTTATCTCAAGAACTTGAAGGAATTGTGGCTCTTGGGGAAGTGTTGCAATTGTGGCACCAGCAAGATGTGTTAAGACACCAAGTAGCCTCACACTAGATTATGACCCTGAGTTTTTAACGCCATATTTATTTTATGGCTGGAGGATTCAAGAGGATGTTATGTAAACAAACTGTAACAAACAAACTGTATATCTAAAATTATCTTCAAAAGACAAATTATCTTTAAATCTAAAATTATCTTCAAAACCAAATTCAAGAAAAAGATAATGCAAAAAAATGGTCTCTCCTTTTACAATTGGAGGCCATTGGATTTCCAGATGCCAAGCCAACTAAGAATGGAACGTTGATGCATGATGGTGATCTAATAATATGGATGATATTGTCACTGTCACTTTGCAAAAACACTTGTGTAAGCATAACACTGTTCTAACGTTGTTATATGTGTAAGGTGGAATGATAAGAACTCTATATTGTAGCTAGAGTGTGGGCAGAAACAGTTTTTTTCAAGTTGAAATGTGCAATAGCTTGATAATTGAAAATTAAATCAAGTTATATAATAATGAATATGTATCCAGTTCATGCAAGCCATAGTTGTTTTGTGGCCATAAGTTACATAGGAATAGGTGGTTCCTGTAAAATCAGCTAACCAGTGAAGCTCAAAAGCTACACCCATCAGCCTTTTATTTTTATTTTTTTTCCATGGAAAAGCTAGCTAAGAAAGTGAGTGATATAGTAGACAACCTAGTTGCATCAAACTACTTCCATCTATTTCACTCTCTCCATCTCGCTTCCAAGACTACGTTTCATGTAGCTAGGCAGTTTAACATGGTAGTTATTGCTGTTAATGTTCTAGTTTTGCTAGGAGACTCCATACAGTTACAAGTTACAACGATCATAATGATCATATTCAATGAGCATCCTCTACCTACGAGCAATGTTGAGGTTTTCCAACTTTCAAACCCTTAGTACTATTTTGAGTGGCCTGTTCATATATTGGCTGTTAGTATACTTAATTTATTCCCATTCTTTCTTTATGACATGTCAGTATACTCAATTTACTTTTAGTGTGACAATTACTCCGACACTTTCTTAAAAGCAAATGGGAAATGGAATCTGGACCAAGGTTTCCATTACAGCAACCTTAACCAATTTCCAAATCCTTTACCATTAAGGTCATTATATCCTGCCACTGCCTTGAGAATAGTTGGAATAAGAAAGTCCGTGTATCCTGCCAAGTCCTTGAGAATCGTTGGAATATAGAAGAATTGTGTGATAAACTCACTGCGTTTATTCATTATAATTCATAGTTTGGGTGCATTCAAATGGTTCTGTGAATATATTTGTACCAGTTTTTTTTTTTCAATTGATTTCTAATATGGAATATAGAAGAATTGTGAGATAAGCTCACTTCATTTATTAAATATAATTCATAGTTTGGGTGCATTCAGATGGGTTCTTCTGTGAATATATTGGTACCAGTTTTTTTTTTCAATAGATCTTTGCACTGGTTCATCTTTGAACTTTAAGTAAAGTATGGAATACAGAATTTGATGAAACATCCTTGTGGTACTTCAAGGTTATTGTAAAGTTGCAATACAAAATTTGACAAGAGAGACAGCAAGCAGCTACAACTGAAACGAGCACAATCACTCGCTACTTACTTTTTATAAACTTGTATACCAAACTTCATTACTATGCATTCCTTGCTTAACATATACATATACCTCTTCATATATGCATTACTCTTCATATACAAATTATCAATTTAAGCTCCATACACAAATGAACCAGTAAAGGAGGCATATTAACCCGACTGCTTTGGACTGTTGACTTAGTTGATGCGGTTGACGATATCAAATTGCCCAGCTTTGAAATGCCTGCTCGATTCCTTTGGAGAGCTGACTCGGTTGTCAGATTTGACCATAGAAAACTGTGGGATAGAATATTTACCTCAAAAGATGAACAGTCTCAGATTTTTAGAGGTAACCGGGCGTCCAATTTCAATAAATTTGCAAATATTCATTCTGGATAAAAATAAGGAATCGAAGTTACTCAATTCACTAGCAGTCTTGGTTGTAGTACTTTTGTGGGCCTTAAGACACCCATTTGGCTCATTCCATTCACTTGAGCTGCAACATGATTTCCATAAATTTTATACATATCTAACTATACCTAATATAATAGACAGTATGCTAGACACTGTTGTATTTTGTAGAACCAAAGGTTACCTGTAACGTTTAGGGGACGTGGTGCTAAAGAAGACCAGCATTCTTTTTGGATCGATATTTGTAGATATCCAGTTTGCCCATGTCATCAACCCGTTTCTGTAAGCCAGCATTGGATCCATGTTTCTGTAAAGCCTATTGCCTTGCGAGATCAAGTCAGTCCATGCAGAGCAAGTAGGTCCCCTCTGTGTTAAGAAGAGCAATTAATAATGAGGTATCAACTTCCAGCTACAGAGTATGCAGTAATACTTCCTGCAAAACAAGAAAGATCAAATCAGAAGACCAAACAAAAATTAAATGGTGCTAGTACTTAAATGCATATAATATGCAAAGCGAACAATAAATCTTGCAATAATTGGGTCTATCCTACACCTACTGCCAGTAATCAGTAATGTTGCCTCCTACCTTGTGTTAATACCATTGTTGTATTTACAGACATTGCAGATATGGCACGAACAGGCTCACTGAGAAACATTGCTTGGTCAACTGCCACAACACCCAATACAAATCTTAGTGAATACATAAGCCATCTTTTTCAACAGAATATCTTTAGCCTCTGTAGCACCATATGAGAACTTTGAATGGCCTCCAAAGAAATAAAACATCAAAGTAGCATTGGTAAGAAAATACATTTCAATCTTCTTCTCTCTATTGAAAATCATATTGTCTTATCCATCATTCCTGGAAATGAAAGAAAATCCCAAACATTTAACTCAATGGCATCATTCAACTCTATTCTCTCTATTGAAAATCATATTGTCTTATCCATCATTCCCGGAAATGAAAGAAAATGTTTTCTTACCGTTGTCCCAAACATTTAACTCAATGACATCATTCAACTCTATAACCGAATGTGTTCTCTGAAAATTTAACTCGTTTCATAGATGCATTGAAAAATACAGAACTGGCATTTTAACTAGATATTAAGACTCTGGCTACAAGCATTTTGCTCAAAAAAAGAACCAATATCACCTTAGTCATTGAGTTTGTACAGAAAAACCTGAGAGCTCTAGGGACTTCTTGTCAGCAATATCCTTGTCATCCTCACAATATCCACTTCAGGAAATGACAATAAGTGAATGGAATGGCGACCGTCTGATACCCAGAGCTTTTGCGATGCTGAAACAGTTTCATCAGAATATAAGTGATGGTACTTAAAATAAACATCAACATACTTATAATAATATCAGTCAGGCACATATAAAAGATATGCTGCCAGATCCTTTGTTAGATATGCTGCCATCTTTGCTTCTTTATCTCAGGAACTTGAAGGACTTGTGGCTCTTAGGCAAGTGTTTCAATTGTGGCACCAGCGAGATGTGTTAAGACACCAAGTAGCCTCACATTAGATTATGACCCTGAGTTTTTAATGCCATATTTCTTTTATGGCTGGAGGATTCAAGAGGATGTTATGTAAACAAACTGTAACAAATAAACTGTATATCTAAAATTAGGCACTAGTCGACCATAAGGTCTTCTGATTTTTTCCCATCTACAAATACATGTTATGAAATCTTCTTGCTTGTGACAGGCAAATTAAATTTCTGGAAGCAGAGTTGACAGGGTGAAGTAGCGAGGTATATTATATCAACAGATGACACTAGTGAGCAGCAAATCTGCTTCATAGAAAAATGCATGCCATGAAATCTTCTTGCTTGTAACAGGTATATTGAATTTCTGGGAACAAAGTTGACAGGATGAATTATTGAGGTATATGATATCAAGAGATGACGCTAGTCAGCAGAGAATCTGCTACATAGAAAAATACATGCCATGAAATCTTCTTGCTTGTGACAGATAAATTGAATTTCTGGCAACAGAGTTGGCAGGGTGAAGTATTGAGGTATAATATATCAAGCGATAACACTATTCAGCAGAGAATCTACTGCATAGAAATATAATTTCCTAGAGAAGAGTCTATTTCTTTTCATGTCAAAAAAACAAACACAGATTTGCAAATGATACATGGAGCAATACTTAAGAACACTCTCAACCGAGGCATCTTCATTTTTAACAACTATTTGATCATTATATGCCATAATCCTGAAGCTGCAGATGCTGTTTTACTATTTAGTGTTTTTCCACTGCTCAGTGGGAAAGCTTGAAATGTAATTTGTTTTCCAATGCTGACAATTGATGTATATAAGATGTATTTAGCATTCATCTTAACTCTGGTTCAAGAAAGATAAAAAACCGATACTGTATATCTCATTGTTTTTTTTATCATTAAACAGTGTTAATATTAAGATGGATCCATAGAACAGAGCTAAGGTTAAGAAAAATTCATGTTGTTGTTGCTTAATAAAATAGGAATTTTCATTTTTTGCTTTCGAACATTATGACAATTATTAGGAGGATCAATAAGTTGGCCCTAATGGGGTTGTTGAGCACCATATTTAAGATGCTCTGATGGGGTTACTGAGCACCAAGTTTAAGATGCCCTAATGGGGTTGCTGAGCTCCAGATTTAAGATGCTTTGATGGGGTTGCTAAGCACCAAGTTTAAGATGCCCTAATGGGGTTGCTGAGCACCAGATTTAAGATGGTCTGATGGGGTTGCTGAGCACCAAGTTTAAGATGGTCTGATGGGGTTGCTGAGCACCAAGTTTAAGATGCCCTCATGGGGTTGCTGAGCACCAGATTTAAGATGGTCTGATGGGGTTCTGAGCACCAAGTTTAAGATGGTCTGATGGGGTTGCTGAGCACCAAGTTTAAAATGGTCTGATGGGGTTGCTGAGCACCAAGTTTAAGATGCCCTAATGGGGTTGCTGAGCACTTTGCTTCTCTCTATACAATGCAATGAATGAGATTTGAGTATGTCCAATGCAATTCTTTACCATCACTGATACCACCTCATTTAGATCCACAAGGAAAGTAAAGTTCAACAAAAAGGCAGAAAGGATAGCCAACCATATCCTCTCTAGAATGTTTTCCGGACTACATTCTATAAGCAAACCAATCTGGCTTGCACATAGCTCCATTGTGATGCAAAACACCAACAGAATACAAACCAATAAAAAAAATCCATCGAAGAAATTTAAATCCAGATCAATAACACCAATTATGGCAAATTCTCCTCCAAATAATTGGCAAACAGATGCCCCAAAATGTTTTATTCACAACCATTTAGAAAATCAATCTGTAACCTCAACTAGCTCTGAAAAGTTCTAGTCAATTATATGCTCTAAACATGGCTTATTCACCACTATTCAAAAAATCAATCTCAACTTCAACTAGTTCTGCAATGTTCTTGATCTGGCAAGATGTTAAAATAAAACTTAGAAAAGCAAAGTGCCAAAACCGCAAAGATGCTGCCATCCTAAATTGGGTAGCCAGTGAAATCAATGAGGCCAAAGCACTGGAGAAAAGGGTAGCAGAGAATAGAGAAGCATCGCCCAATGCCTCGGAATACAGAGCTCACCAAATAACATGGACAGCAAAGGCAGGGCATCAGTGCCTCGTCAAAAGGACTGACCTCTTCATGGTGGTGGTGGTGATGGTGGTGACCCATTTATACACAGAATGAAAACCTTTGATCTTTGCTTCACAATCTCAACTCTGCACGGAATTATAATAAAAATCAAAGCGCAGAATTTATAAGAGATTGACAACAGAATTGAACAAATCCGCGGTCAAGATGCCCTGAATATGTGCAGATATAATGACAATGAGTCGAACCCTTCATCTGCCCCTTTTTTGGCCGAAAGAAGTGCCCTGATACAAACTGTTAAGCACCTAGGCATCCATTTCAAAAAAAACACTGGAGTATTTAACGAGTGCCAATAAATCTTTCATGGATTTCCCTGCTTGGGTAGATGTCAAGTATGAGCAGGAGTGGCTGGCAGTAGAGGATGTCCTTAACCAGCCACTACAGGATGGACAAAATCATGTACTAGACTCAGTACCCACCACTATGTTTGACTCCAGCCACAGAACCTTCCACTACTAGAGGATGACCCAATATATATGCCCACTAAAGGAGCAGAGGCATTGATAGTAGATACTAGATCATTTGGCATCTTACACCTTTTATATATTTATCTTCTTTTCATATGGTATGGAAATATGATTATATATTGTTGCTAGTTTATACATAATTTTAAATGAAAAAATGAAATATTTTGCATTTTTCAATGCTTAGCCATTTTTTTCCAAGTCATTTCCATTGTTTTCCCGAGTTGCTGAATTTCAAAGTTGTTGGACCCCACAAGTTTATTCCCAAGTCCAAATCTTCAATATTACTTAACCATACAACCCTTGACATTAAGGTACATCTCCTTACATATAGTAACAGAATCTTACATTCTAATTTCTACTTATTCATCCATGAGTTGGGTTCTCAACTATAAAATTAAGGATCTAAACGTACCTTGACTTATTTTTCATCTCCTTCCACATGACCCTTGAGGAACTCAATATTTTGTATGAAAAAAAGTAGACCCATATTCTTTCAACGTTAAAAAAATTGCTCATTTTCTGATCCTTCGTGTGAGCTCTAGAGCTCTTTTTAAAAATCAATAAAGAAGCAATTTGGATATCAACACTTCAACATGGAACATACCCCTCCCCATCTTTCTTATAATATAAATCCAATAGTTATACAACTTTCCACTTAAGTTAAATTTGTACCAATGGCATGAATATATATCAAAATTTCCATCCATGCAATAATCAACGGAAAGACAAAAATGTACAACCAAAATGATATGTCTAAGGCGTAATGACACAAGGGGGCATCCATTTTTGACCTCAGGAAAACCCATCCCCTATACATACGCAGCATAAAAGCCAAGCCCCTAATGCAACTCAATACAATTGTAAATGCCTATAAATCCCAGATTTATGAAACTCCTTTCCTTGACCCAAACATAGAAGAATGCAACACTAACCGATTGCATAACCAACTTTCACTTCTCTCCAAGTCAACTTATTGTTAAAGAATGGTTGCTCTACACCCTAAAACACATGTTTACATAGAAAAATAGGAGAAAATATGTAAGCAAGCAATGCAACAACCTCAAATTTCGGGGTAAATCACGATACGTCCATCATAATAGGCACCTTCTATGTTTGACTCCAGCTATAGAACCTTCCACAACTAGAGTATGACCCAATATATATGCCCACTAAAGGAGCAGAGTTGCTGAATTTCAAAGTTGTTGACCTCCACAAGTTTATTCCCAAGTCCAATTTTTCCATATTACTTAACCATACAACCCTTGAAATTGAGGTACATCTCCTTACATATAGTAAAAAAATATTGAATTCTACTTCTTCATCCATGATTTGGGTTATCAACTATAAAATTAAGGATCTAAACATACCTTGACTTATTTTTCATCTCCGTCCACATGACCCTTGAGGAACTCAACATTTTGTATGAAAAAAAGAGGACACATTCTTTCAACGTTAAATTTTTTTTTCCAAGAGATTGGAATTGCGAATAGATCATTATTTTGTTTTACAAAGAAATCATCCGTCTACTTCCATTTTTTTCCCTTTCTGGATTAGTTTCTCCTTGTTAATTCTAGTGAAAGATCTATTTTTCTATGTCAATGTGATGGGAAAACTGGTATAAGCTTCGGAAGCAAAACAGGTTGCAAATTTTGCCTCAATGTATAATTATTTCCCTACATCTAATGTCAATGAATATTATATTCTCTATAATAATGTGGAAAATTTTACCAAAAGATTGGAATATATTTATTTTTTCCAATTTTCCCATCCCAAGAAATAACCCAAACAAATCGCAAGTTTTTCTGAGTTCTGAAAAAATCACAATTTCAAAAAAAACACTGGAGTATTTAATCAATTCCAATAAATCTTTCATGGATTTCCCTGCTTGGGTAGATGTCAAGTATGAGCAGGAGTGGCTGGCAGTAGAGGAAGTCCTTAACCAGCCACTACAGGATGGATAAAGTCCTGTACTAGATTCGGTACCCACCACTATGTTTGACTCCAGCCACAGAACCTTCCACTACTAGAGGATGACCCAATATATATGCCCACTAAAGGAGCAGAGGCATTGATAGTAGATACTATATCATTTGGAATCTTACACCTTTTATATATGTATCTTCTTTTCATATGGTATGGCAATATGATTATATATTGTTGCTAGTTTATACATAATTTTAAATGAAAAAATGAAATATTTTTCATTTTTTAATGCTTAGCCATTTTTTGCCAAGTCATTTCCATTGTTTTCCCAAGTTGCTGAATTTCAAAGTTGTTGACCCCCACAAGTTTATTCCCAAGTCCAATTTTTCCATATTACTTAACCATACAACCCTTGACATTAAGGTACATCTCCTTACATATAGTAACAGAATCTTGCATTCTAATTCTTCATCCATGAGTTTGGTTCTCAACTATAAAATTAAGGATCTAAACATATCGACTTATTTTTCATCTCCTTCCACATGACCCTTGAGGAACTCAGCATTTTGTATGAAAAAAAGAAGACACATATTCTTTCAACGTTAAAAAAATTGCTCATTTTCTGATCCTTCTTGTGAGCTCTGGAGCTCTTTTTAAAAATCAATAAAGAAGCAATTTGGATATCAACACTTCAACATGGAAGAGACCCCTCCCCCTCTTTCTTATAATATCAATCCAATAATTATACAACTTTCCACTTAAGTTAAATGTGTACATGTAAACATGTAATAGCCTACATGTAAACACCTAGTAATAGCCTACATCTAAACACGTCATGGGTTTAGGAATTTTGAAATAGGCAATAACAGCGTTCTATATTTATCTATGAATATACAATCTAAAAATATTGTTACATCCAAACCACAGTAGTAGTAGCAAATTACAAAATACATAGATATAGAAAATCCATACCCCTTGCAAATACTAAGCACCATAGCCTAACTTCTAGCTTTTTGCGTCTAACTTTTATAGTGGTAGTGGAAACTACAGGATATATTTATAGAGAGAGAGAGAAAACCATTTCACCACAACCTATCTTCTTGCTTACAAGTTACAAGGTATCACAAACCGTAGGCGCAAAGGACAACACGTTCCTTCCGTTGTCATAAAGTATTTGGTAGTTCTGCTGTTGAATGTTACCAAATATTGACATCCCATTGCTGGGTAACATTGCAAGGCATGCTATGCCACTACCTGTATCAGTATATATGTAGTTCTCTTTTGGCAAATTGAAATCTATTAATCTGCTCCTTCAAAGAAGGATTGCTGTAATTTCTTGTAACGATTGAACTAGTTACAAGAAAAATTGCCACTTCTTTACCAAGTCCTTCAAATATGAGGCTACTGATTCTTATCCTAAGGGGAAAAGCACTTCTGCAACAAATGTTCACAGATGTGCAGAGCTCACTATTTATGTCACACTGAAAACTCAAAACTATGTGAAGAAAACTAGGGAGCTTCTACAACTTAGGAATACAGGAAAGACAAATGAATATGAGATGTGTACACTTCAAGCTTTAATTCAACATCAGAAGATGATTCTTCAACAAAAATTGAAGAGGCTACCATGGTTACAAGGAGGTTGAAGTAGTTATTGGAAGCTCAAAAAACTCCATCCTATGATGTGGGGAGTGCAAGTGGCTGTAGATTTGTTCCTAGTAACGAGAGAGTTTTGCAACATCTCGAGCAAGGACTAGTAGTAGATGTGCATATGCATGAAGCTCATTGTCATGTAGAAGACAGTACTCCCATTGTCATAAAGTATTTGGTAGTTCTGCTGTTGAATGTTACCGAATATTGACTACCATTAAATATTGCAGCAGAAGTATTTCACATATTTCTGTATATGGTTCAACAGAGGGAACTCCTACTTTATGCCATGACTGAATGGATAGATCTCATGTTGAATAGGTTTCCTGGTGAGCACTTAGCTAAGACAAGCATAGGAAAACACAAAACAGCGAGGTGAGGAGGACATAAGAGTTATTTGTTTGGGTTATTCCTTCTCAAAATTGGACAAAAAATTATTTTGGCAGCCATCTATGGTAATAAAGACCTCTGACCTACAGTAATCTCTTCAGATCTGTGTGGCTCGGAATTGCAGAACCGTGGAGGATTGTTTAAGGGCCAAGAGGCCTTATATAAGGCCCTCTCTTCTAGCCGCAGAGGCAGCATTATGTGAAGCAGTTTGAAGTTTGAACTACGTAGAATCTTGAATTACAGTCACCTTGAAGGCTACCCTCGGACCTGTGGTAGCTCTTGTGTGAAGTTTTAGAGGCTTGGACCATGCACCTAAAATCTGTTATGCACTTTCTTCAAGGTACCTCTATTTTCATGCTCATAAGGATTGTTACAAGGAACTGAGCAGGCAGTATGGAGAACAAATATTAAAAGCTATGATGGATGCTTAGGATCAAGTTTTATAGTAAAAAAAATGCTACATTGGTGTAGTAGAAATGCAACGAAATGTTTTAAGAAACTGAAGATTGTCCACTCAGTTAACTTGAACTCAAAGCAAGCGAGGTGCCAAATATGCTGAGTATGGAATCTGAAACAGTCTACTGGTAATGGTATTTGTAATGGAGATAACCATGCAACAGGCAATGTCCACACATACAGAACTGGTACCAAGAAACAAGGGAAAGAAAGCAATCTCATATGTTACATTAAGATGTGGTGTAGAAATTTTACTTCTGATTCAATACATTAAGGTGTTTCAAGTATAAATTATTGGAGATAAACTGAATGCATTAGAAAACATGATTGAGGACTGTGGATCAATGTTATACAATACACTCAAGGATCAATAGGTGTGTACTGCTGGACAATATACAAGGGTGGTTACAACTATCATCTCCATCATTAAGACTGTTAAAATCTCTCTATTGTTCCCAGCTTAACAGCAAGCATCTTGGATCAAACTGTTAAAAGCATTCCCTTTAATCAAAGCAAATCGAGCTCTATGGATGTGAAGCTAGTCAATGATATCTAATAAAGATTTCATGTATTTTACTTTTCAAATCTGCCTCATTTAATCTAATTCAAAACCTGGTTAGATAGATGGGCCGGTTCAAAAACCCAGTTCTGGTTTTTAAAACTATGGGTGCAACATATCATCCAATAGGATGCAACAACCTCATCATAGGGGTGCCGCAACACTTTGACATTCTCCAATGACACAAAATTTTAAAGAAAATAAAAGGGCAATACATAGATGAATCTCATTATCAAAAACCAACAAAAGTATTGACTTCATCTAGCCCAATTAACTTGGAAGAAGCAAAATCACCTAGCTCATTTACATGTTCATCTTGTTTCTCATGTAGGACCTGAAAAAAGAGAAGCAAATCTAAATGAAAGAAATACCTGTCCGTCATAGCAGGAGATGGGGTCCAACTTTGTTGGTGCCTATCCACAATCCATCTTGATTTCAGAACATCAAGAACAATATAATTTTTGTTCTCCTCATTAATTGTTTCCAGACCTAATCTATTTGTGATATCAAAATTTGTGGCCTCTTTATTCTCAGGAGAACTTCTGCTTACAGTGCCACCTGGACTGACTGGAGAACCAAACAATCTGCTTCTCAAGGATGTGATTGTCCTCTTAGCATGAGAATTTCCAATAAACAGTGCTGAATGAAATGAATGTATTGGAATATGTCGTGAAACCAAACCACGAACATAATTCAATGAATTAACAAGAGCTCATGAGGCAAATGCTGCAGATGTTGAGGTTGGAGAAGATGAATTGATAGATGCAGTCGATGCTACATGCTGACTGTTTGCAGACTGCACCCATGGAGAAGCCTTCTTGTTGGTAACGACATTGCACTCAGCAATTAGATTCACACAAAACAAATCAATCTGCTCTAGAGTCTCTATCCTAGGTATATACCTGCATCAACCATCAAATATTTTGGGAAAAGAATCAAATGTGTGAAACAGCCAGAGGAAATTTTGCAAATGCAATTGGGTCTATATTAACTGTTGAAAATGACACACAGAAAAACAATCTTTTGTTTTATAACTATTTTGGCAATGTATGTTCAGAAGAATCAAATTTTGAAACAGCAAGAGGAAATTTTGCAAATATATTTGGCTCAGCATCCCCAATTGAAAATGACAGAGGATAACGATCCTTTATTTTATATTATTTTGGCAACGTATGTTCAGAAGAAATTAAAAAATGGACACAAAACCACACACAAAGCATACCTGCAGTATTTGCACATGTGACAACCATATGACAACAAACTGTATATACATCTTGAATATCTATATTTAATATATGTATCATCAAAACTGAAGTGTTTGATAACACAATAAAGACAACTGTCTTTCATTTCATCTTTTTTACAAGTCAAAAAATCTGTTAATGGTATCTACCTGAAGCAATAGAATATTTTCATATAAACTTGAGCCATAATGTAAAAATAAAAAGGAACCAATTATTTCATATCTCTACTATAGAACAAGAACTATACGAAACACTACTAGAATAAACTCACCTAAAGAGATATCGCTTGAGAAGTGCTACACACTTTGCAACAACTGGAGGGTTGTTCAGTCCAAATAAATAAAATGTATTAGCAGTTTCTTAGGAAATGAAAACAATAGACAAATTTTATATTAAAGACTACAAAAAGAAAACCAAAATAGAAGATGAGACACAGCTGTACTGGCAATCCATTAATCAATACACAAGACTTCTAATGAAGATATCAACAATAGGAAAGATTATATATCAAGGTACAATACTCCCAATCATAGTTTTAATACTTGGAACTGGTCTTTGAACTGGACACCTATCAAACCAGACTCAATGGACTCACTTTTAAAAAAACACATAAAAATAATTAAAATTTTAATGAAAAAAATACTTTTAAGATTCCAATCCACTAGAGACAAATTCTGCAAAGTTTGTTCATCTTTATACCATGTCAGGGTGAATATGTCAAAATGGCACCAAGTACAATACATACCAGCAACATAACACATAAATGATATGTCTCTGAATGGTCTTTAGAGTCCAAAAACCAGGCTGCAAGCTACTGGGCCACTCATCAAACTTGTCCCAATCTCTGCCAACAACTTGTGGTCGAGTATCTTTACCTAGGACAATAGCAACCAATCACTTGTACTCAAATATTCTCAACATATGTTGCTTCCATGTATTGTAGTTCTTACCAAGAAATCTTTGGGTAAATTACAACGTGATGTTAAGTCAATAGGTGATCCTTGCACAAAAGAATATAAAACAAAGAACAAATCTGTAACAACCCTCTATCAATTTTTATTTTTATTTTTATTTTTGGTATTCTGTCGGTAGGGAATCAGAGATGTACATGTATGCAGAAGCAAGACAATCTCAAGTCTTGGTAATTTGAGAGAGACTAGAGGAGCCATAAAAGATAGGCTCTTTGGCATCCATTTTAAATAGTGATTGGATAAGACAATAAAGAGTCTTAGTATATGCTAGTAGAGCTTTGAGAGGAGTTCTTAGGGTCATCTTGTCATATTAGAAGCCATCTATCCCTAAGTCAAATTTCAACCTACTGAAGGCTTGAAACTGACTGCTAGCAGGACATTCATAACAAAGGACTATGTGCCTTAAGAAAGGAAACAGGGAAAGGCAGTACTTTTTATAGTATTTCATTTTTTTAAAACCCTGAAGTCTCTGATTGGTTGCCAACGATTATAGTTGGGTGCTCTTATCTTTTTAATTTGGATTCAAGGGTACTTGAGTGTGGCCCACAGTTGCTTCCTTACTCTGAGGCTTAAAAGGTAGGCTATATGACTTGCCATCATGATTCACTGATAGAAGTTCCAAGGTCATGAGTCACCTATCTCTGAGGATCATTTTTCCCAGCTCAAAGGTGTAAGGCAGCCAACCAGGTTTTCTGTGCAGCATTTATAAAGAATAACAACCTTTTTCATCAGTAAGGCATAACATGGCTGTCTTTAATTGACATTATTAAGCACCTGGTGGCATTCAATACTTTTGTAACTCACCCAGCAGCATACCCCTATGAAATGTAATTGATTAATTACAAATATTCTTGCTACTGGATACCATAATTTAGGATGCACAGTACCACATAGAAAATCATCAATTCTATCTGATAACATGATCCCAAGAGTTTCCAAACCATTTTCTAGTGTATAACTTGCACTCCTGTTTTGGCATTACAAATTCTCAATGTGTTTTTTTCAATAGTTTAGATTTAAGAGTTTCCAAATTAATTTTTGGTTTATAACCTTTACTCTTGGTTTGGCATTACAAATTCTCATAGTTTTTCAATAGTCTAGATTTAATAATTTGAAAATATTTTGCAATACATATTATATCGATCATGTTAACCTTCACTCCTGCCATGGCCTTACAAGTTGTGTTCATAACCTTCACTCTTGCCATGGCTTTACAAATTGTGTACTTTATATATGGCACATAAATATTTTGATAGCTATCCGCATTTATCAGCAATTTCATTTATATAACTGAGTTGGTTTATTTATGTCTGTGGTACTTGTAGATGGTCTGCAATAGCCTCATAGTTACCAGGGAGAACAGACAACGAGATCAAGAATTTTTGGAATACCCATTTGAAGAAGTGTTTGTTGAAGATGGGTCTCGATCCCTCAACCCATGCACCTAAATCAGAAGTCAGTCCCAGTGCTCCACAGGGGCATGATGCCTTGGATTTGACGAGGCACAAAGCACAGTGGGAAAATGAAAGACTTGAAGCAGAAGCTCGTCTTTCCAGAGAATCACTGATCATGTCCTCTAATTATTCTGCTGGTTATCACACTAGTAATACAGTGGATATGATGACAATGCCTAGCAATAACCCACCCACTTATTTTTTCTTAAAGATATGGAATTCAGAAGCAGGGAAGGCTTTCAGGAAGGAATCTAGCACTAGGATAATCAGTAAGAGTTGTGACAATTCATATCTTGTGTTTGAAAAAAATCATCCAAATGGACTAGGATACAATCAGGTTCTATCCTCTGAAATTCCAAAGACACCCAGATCCTCTGCCTCAGTTTCTTCCTCAAGCTATGCTTCTACTCTAAATAGTTGTGATGAGTCCCTGAACCCAAATGATAAAGATAAGGATAATGGCCCCCAACAGTGCAATTCTGCATCAGCTGATCAGCAAATTCAACTTTTCCCCTATCTATAAATTTGTCTATTGCATCACAAGGGCTAGGTTAGATGGTAAAGCGGGCGTATTTTATAACCCTGCCAGCATTTAAATCCTCCTTGAAGCCTCATCACCACCATTTTTTTCACTGTCTCGGGAAACTCGGAATGAGGCTTCAGAATTGGGTCTTGCTTGGGCACAGGGAATGATCAATCCACAGATGTCTGGAGTGTGAGGGTTGTCTGAGAAAAACGCCTCTGGAAACTTTTGGGTAATAGTGAAGACGTCATAGAGGGTTTGGATTTTCCTTGATGATTGTCAGGCAGAGTAGAAGCAGCATCTCTTGCTAGGGAAAGGCTGTTACATATCAAAGGAGGAAGTGGGGAGGAGACTAGATAAGTTAGCTGACATTTTCTATTGAATGGCTTTGTAGGATTGCCTCCGGAACATCATCTCCTTGTATTGCAATGAATTCATACAATGTACATACAAAGTTAAAACCCGTGCTATTGAAAGGTTTGACCAAAAAAATATAGAACCCTGAAAAAATAATACAAGATAGCAAGAGTAAACTCGCCTTGGGATAAGCCTTGACAAATGCAACTAAGCGGCTGTGGAATGCTTTTCGAAAACCCAATGTGTTGTTGCCTTTAGAGGCCTTGTCCTTGCCACTTAGCACTACATCATGCAAGAGAGTGATTTTCAAGTCTGGCTTCATGCGCAGCGTCTTCTCGTCAGGTGCCATGGTCTTCTCCAACAGCAATCCTTTAGGGAAAATGTGCTTCATTTGTGCCAGATGATACATAAATCTCCTGCAAATTAGTTTAGGGTTTACTATTAGTTGATGATACAATAGAATTGAAGCACGCATTCAAAGAAATCGGTCTTTGCAGTTAGAAAGAACCCTAAATCTCGTTACTGGCCTATCGACCCTGCAGTCCTGCAGTGATTAGTACCATACCTGTTACGGTCTTCTAGTTATAAGCATTGTAGGTACGAGAGGAGAAAAAGAAACAGTCTGCGGGTTAAACCGAGACATACTTGTGGGTCATTGTTTCGACTTGGGGACAGATGTTACGGAAGCTACTAATTGTCTTGCGGAGCCGAAGCAATCTGATGGTAACTTCCATTCCAAAAAACTCTGCCAGCATTGCATACCTGTAAAACTCAGAAAACTCTGCCAGCATTGCATACCTATAAAACTCGAAAACTCTGCCAGCATTGCATACCTAGAGACTGGATTCGGCAAAATGTAGAAAATCATGTATAATCAACTCCTGTGAGTATTATCATTTCACTGGTTTTTCCCGCCAATCCTCCTTGGCCATACGCGCGAGGTGGAAAATGAAATTTAATGAAAATCCCAAAACTTTTACGATTATCATAATTATTATGCAAAAAAAAATATTATTTGATTAATAATAAATGTTTTATAAAAAAATATTATTTGATTAATAATAAATGTTTTAATTTTTGTTAAAGTTAATAAAGGTTAGATCTTAGAATTTTTAATATTATTAAAGGTTATAAATGGTCTAATGTTTTTTTGATGGGATCGATTAGTTTTAGAGATAAAGCATTGAGGAAGTTCAAGGAATGGAGAGGCAAGGTACTCCTATATGGTTTATATGTGGCCTTAGTGTTAGTACTAGGATGTGACATGTCATGTAACATGGTGGAATAGGGGTACTTGTGTTGCACATGAGTTGCATTGAAAACATGGGAAATAAATCAATCAAGTGTGAAAACATTTGGGTCTTGAACCCAATGATGAATGAAAAAGAGTTTTAGTCAGGTTTTGGAAGTTTACCTTGAAAATTTTGGAGTTTACCCATTGAGTAGTTCATTCAGAGAATCATTACCCCTAGCTTATGGAAAACATCAATGAGAAATGGTGATGGATAAGCATGATACCATATTGATGGGAATGATGATGTTAATTGATGGTGCTAGTAGAGGATGCATGGAAGAAGCACAAAACAAAACATGGACCCAAAATAGAGGTCATGCAATGACATAGTAGTGCCATATGGAAAAGAAGATGGTGACCATGTGGAAAGGGGGTTTTCCGAGGAGTAAAAAATTCATTTAAGTGTTAGGAGGCCTTTATTTTAGACCCAATGTAGTATTTAAAATTTATTTTTGTTAGGGGGTTAAAGTATAGAAAGGCATCAAAGAAGTTCCATAAAAATTTCCCTTCGAGGAATATTTTGCCTCCCTCCATAGACAAGTGCTGATAGTTGGACCTAATGAGATGGTGACATCAACCAGGAGGAAAGGTCAATTAAAGCGAACAATGGTATTTGAGAGATATTAAGAAAGACAAGGGCAGCATTATGATCATCCAGGAAACCAAGATCCATGAAGCTAAGCTCAAAGGGATAGTTCTAAGTTTCAAGCTAGCGTATGAAGTGATTGCACTCGACTCTAGAGGAAGTGTGGGAGGACTAACCATTTTGTGGAACCCGGTGGAAGTCGTCTTTGAGGATTGAGTAAGTAGTCCCTAAATGCTTATAGGGCGCTTTAGACACATAGGATCCAATGATTGGGTTCTCCTTACTAGGGTTTATGGGCCTCATACCCCAGGGGAGAAAGAGGTCTTCCTCCACAACCTGGCCAATATGAGAAGAGAATTTCAGGAAGAATTATGGATAGTAGGAGGGGACTTTAACATGATAACATCCCTCAAAGAGAAGAAAGGAGGAATTCACCGACATGACCCAGATATGGATATGTTCAAGGATGCAATATCGGAGCTCAAAATGGTGGACCTACAAACCAACAACAGAACCTTCACCTGAAACAATCAGAGAGGAGGTCAAAATCAGATTGCATCCAGATTGGATCGGTTCTTGGTCTCGAAACAGGTCATCTGCAGAGACATATACATGGAAAACTCAATTCTCCCCAAAATGGGCTCGGAACACTGGCCGGTAAGACTGGAAATCGACCTCAAAACAGGACCAAGAAATAATCCCTTCAAATTTGAATCATTTTGGCTCTGAGACCCTAAGTTATTGGGGCAACTCGGAGAATGGTAGAAGAACAACGAAGTGGTGGGAAGAAATCTTATGCATACATTCCAACTCAAGCTAAAAGAGATCAAGCAAAGGATCAAGAAGTGGAACAAAGAGGACTTTGGCAACATCTTAAAAGACCAGGAGGAGTTAAAGAATAAGATAGAGACTGTACAACTGCATATTATCACAGAGGGCAGATAAAAACTTATAGTAGAAGAAGAGGGGCAGCTCATAATGCAACTAGAAGAACGCTGAAAACAGGAGGAGATACTCTGGAAGCAGCAATATGGAGTCAATTGGTTGAGGGAAGGAGAGAAGAACACACGCTTCTTCCATAAAGTAATGGTCCAACACAGACAGCATAATAGGATCTTCTCATTGAAAAATGAGGTCGAAGACAGAATAATATGTCATGAGGACATGGAAGAACTGGTTGTACATCACTTTAGGATTACAAATTCAATGAATTAGGATTTGAGAAGGGAATTCATCATTTTTGTTGAAGGCTCCTTGCGGGAGGAGGCAACCTTTGTTTGCATGGTTGTCTGCTTCCTTGTTTGAACCTCCAAGTATGTGAAAAAATTAGTATGAGGAGAAGTCTAATAGTATGTACTTCAACCTTCGAAGGCTCTTGTTTAGGATAAATTATCAATGTGGACTTGAATCAATTAACTGAAAGTGATAAATTTAGTTAGCTAGTGGATTTCGATTTAGAGGTAGTTGGTGAGGCATGTAGAGTAATTCTAGTTATAACAAATTTCTAAGTGAAAAGGTGCATTAGTTAATGCAACTTGTAAATAGTTTAACTCAGTTAAGTGAGTTAAACTCAGTTATGCTAGTTGTAACTGAAGATACACTAGTGAGAGATCAAGTGAATTAAATATTAATTAATTCACAATCAGCGATCTCACATGCAACTGAGGATTTACTATTATTATTTGCATGCATGTTAGATCCAGTGGAGACCCAGTTGAGTTCTAGGTGAAAGGGAAGTTGACTATCAGTGGTAGGATTATTGGGTTGAACACATGCATCCAAACACCCATTGGAGTGACCATGATACTTGATCAGGTTGACAAAATCAAAGGATAACCCAAAGGTAAGAAAGAATTCATAGAGAAACGAGAGGTTAACCCTGTCAAAGGTATTTTCCATATCAAGCTTGATCAACATCCCTTGCTACTTTCATTGATGGCTGGAATGCATTACTTCCGTTTGATGGTAGAAACAGTTACAATTGTTGTCCTGAATAATGAAGAAGAGTTATATGTATAACTGGGGGTGGAGGAGACCCTCCAGATACAAATTCTCAAATGTTGGAAATGATAAGGAATATGCAGAACAAAATGGTTCAGCTAAGGACTAGAAATGAACAGTTGTTGCAGGCTAGTAATGAGCAAGAGAGGTTTATAAGGGAATTAACCTTCGGGTCTAGTCATCAAAGTGAAGACCAAGAAATAAAGAGAAAAAAAACTGAACCCAGAATAAATCCCTCATCTACCCCCTAAAAGAGACATTGATTTTTCCATGGAACTAGTACCAGGAACTACCCCAGTGTCCAGGGCACCATATAGAATGAGTGTCCATTCCATACTAGAGCTGAAACTTTAATCACAGAAATTATTAGACAAAGGGTATATTAGACCAAGTAACTGTAACTGTTTTTAGCTTCGTGGATGGAAAGGAGCGGGCGAGAGCCAACACCTCTGCCATCGCCATGCCTACACCTCATGCGGTGCCTTAACGGCATGTTGGGGATGGAGGCCTAATAATGACACGAAGAGGGCGAACCACAAGGCGAATGCAAGAGACAAGAAGGCAAGCATTTCAAATTCTCACAATGGCCAGACTTGAAGGAAGGAGAGTGCAGAGGGGAGGTGTGAGACGAGCACGGAGTGAGGTCTGCCTCGGAGGGGGGTGATTACAGTGGAGAGGCAAGGGGCAAGGAGCACGCTGAGCAGATGGAGGGCTAACATCTCTAGTCGACTGTTTGAAGAGCCGAAGACAGAGATGGAGCAAAGAGATGGAGTTCAAGAGTCGAGTCATGGTGAAAGACAAAGCCAGAGAATGATGGGCATAAGTAGTAGTGACGGAGATGGGACTCGTCTCCATTGATGTGTGCGCCGAGAAAGTTGCAGAGTTAATGCGGAGAGAGGGAGGTTTGAATGCCAAACATAGTTCACCGAGGGGATTTAATGCCTTGGTATAGTAATTTGGGGTGGGAAAGTGGCCTAGCCAGGTGTCTTGCCTTGGGCCAGCCACCGTATTATTCTTATTGCTCACATGCATCTAGGATTGTGATATACTTATGCACCAGATGAGTGCAATCATGAATGAGAGTGGCATCATTAGTACTGGTTAGAGAGCCCTTGAAGAGGATGAGATTATTCTCAACTCCCTTGTTTGCTAAGTGGTCTGCTACCTTATTTGCAGTGTGGTGAATATGCTTGAAGGAAATGGCATGAAAAGCTTTGAGCCATTGCTTGATTTGTTCTAATCTTGTCAAGAGACGCCAGCTTGTGGACACTCTAGAAGCAGGGGTGCCTAGTTGGAGATGAGTGGTGGCATCGATGAGAATCTGTGAGTCTCCTTCTACTTCCGGGGGGAAGAAATTATTTTCCTCTGCAATAAGGAGACCCTGCCATAAACCTTCTAATTCAGCTGAATTGTTGGAGTCCCGTCTAATCAAACCATAGTATATTTTGAGTGAATTACCTACTGCATCCCGAAATATACCTCCAAAACCTGCGGCACCCGGGTTACCTTCGGAGGCTCCATCAAATTTCATCTTTATAATGTTATTGATAGGAGGGATCCAAGAACAGGGAGAGTCAGGATGGGTGGAAGGGGCAGGGGAGTGGAGGGGGAGAATGGGAATGGTAAGATGCCAGTTTTCTCATATGATGCTTTCTAGAGGAGTAGTGGGAATTTCAGATTCCTGCCAGGGCTGGAGAGTAATACTTTCTTGAAGGTTGTTGTAGAGGCTAGTCCAAAGAATGTCAGGGGGATTACTTTCATCTTTAAATATTCATTTATTCCTTTCTTTCTAGACATTCCAAAGAATAAAGCCGGGGAGGAGTGGCCAAAGAGTGTTGAGCAGGTTACTATTGAAAGGTTCAATGGGCCAATGTCGTATGGTATTAATGACATCTCCCTTTATCCGTTCGGTTATTCTGTAGCAGATGCCTATTTTTTCCTGCAAGAAGTTAGCTATGATGCAAGTGTCCAAGAGATGTGGAATGTTTTTTGCATGCTTGGAACGATTGGGACATCTTGAGGGCCCAATGAATCCCCTTTTGAGGAGATTTTCCCAGGTGAGAATTTGCTTCTTGCTTATGAGCCAGAGGAAGGTAGAAATTTTGGGCCAGATACCTGGCTGCCATATTTCAGTCCATATATTGTCCTTGTGTGCATGCGTAGAAGGAAAGAGTAGTCGATAGGCCTCTTTGGTGGTGAAGGATCCTTGAGGAGTGTAACCCTGCCATAGCCTATCTCCTTGGGTTGCAAATCGAGTTTTCCTGTGGTTGAGCTCTTGGTCAATTTCCACATAAGTTTCATCCTGCCAATTCACTTTCCATTGTGCTGTCGGAATCCATTGACGATAGCCTAGACTAGGGTGTTGTTGCCAGAAGTAGTTGACTTGATTTTTCTCTGTTCGTTTAAGTGCAACTTGCCATTTCATTTTTTGGAAGAGATTCACCAATTTTGGTAGTTGCTGCCAAGAATCTTCCCAAAGTCGGGCATATTTTCCAGATTTGATCTCCTAGAAGCTATGGGCTTGAATAAAGGCACTGTGTTGTTTGGCAGAATTCCAAATGAGAGAGCCAAAGATATATGAGGAGAGTCTGATGAGATCTGCTAGTGGTTTTTCGTTGGCGTATTTGGCAACCCAAAGTCGAGCCCAAGGGGTATGAGTTTTGGAGAGCCACTGCCACCATATTCGCACTCCCATTGTGGCGTTATTGTGCTGGAGATCTCTTATTCCTAATCCAAATTCAGATTTGATACACAAACATCTATCCATTTCACGAGAGCCCATTTTCTGTTAAGCCCTGTAGAACCCCAAAGGAAATTGCGCTGAAGATTTATAATCTGCTTTAGAACCCATTTGGGGGCGGCAAGAACAAAAGATAGATACAAAGGCATGGATTGGAGGACGCCTTTGATTAGAACTAGTTTGCTAGCAATGTTAAGCGATCTATAAGTCCAAGAGGAGAGGCGGGCCTCAAGTTTATCAAGGAGCTCTTTCCAGGAGGAGTGTTTCATTGCAGATTCAATGAGCGGAGCTCCGAGGTATTTGGAAGGAAGAGCAGCTATGGAGAACCCCAGAAGTCGGCCTATGTTGCATTGAGTTAGGTTAGGCGTGTTGAAGAAGAAGATTTGGGATTTTCCAGTGTTAATGGTAGTGCCAGAGGCTTCAGAGAAGGTGTCCAGCAAATATTTGAGTGATCTTGCTTCTTGAATTGAGGGATGACCAAAAAGCATGTTATCGTCAACAAATTTTTCATTAGTTATGGTCTGATTATCATGAAGGAAGAGACCCCTGAGAGTGTTGATGGATGCAACATGATGAATGAGACGGCCAAGCCCTTTTGCCATGAGTAGGAAGATGAAAGGGGAGAGGGGATCCTCTTGACAAATGCCTCGAGTTGAAGAGAAGGGAGTGGAGGGGTTACCATTGAGAAGGATGGAGAACCTAGGGGTGGTGATGAGATGCATGAACCATCTAGTCCAAGTAGGACAGAATCCAAAAGCAAGAAGCATTTGATTGATGTATTCCCAACTTAATTTATCAAATGCTTTAAAAAGATCCAGTTTTAAAAGCATACCTACCTTCTTGAGGTGATTCAATGAATGGATCACTTCATGAGTGAGAATAATACGATCCAGAATTTGGAGACCTTCAACATAGCCAGTCTGTTCTGGAGAGATGAGCAGTGGGAGCATAGGTTTGATTATGTTGGCGATGACTTTGGAGATAAGTTTGTATATGATGTTGCATCTTGCAATGGGCCTATACTTGTCCGAAGTACTTGAATTCTCCTCCTTGGGAATGAGGGAAAGGAAGGTTGTATTAAGAGACAGAATAATCCAGTGCAGAGTCCTTGATTCTTCAACTAAATCCCAAACTTCCCATATGATCTTCTCTTAGAAGAAGTGAAAAAATTTCATTGTGAAACCATCGGGACCTGGGGATTTTCCGTGTTTGAGTTGAGCCATTGCCTGCTCAACTACCTGAAGAGAAAAAGGTTTAAGTAACATAGAGTTCTGTTCCTCGGCGATTAGCCTTGGGATGTGATGAGTTATCTTGTTTATGGCTTGCCTCCGATTCCCACCTGCTCCTAAAGAATGTGTTGGTAATAGCTGGGGAGTTCCCTTTCTATGTCCTCATGTTCCTCAAGTCATTCACCCTGACTGTTGTTGAGGAAAGTGATGTTATTATGCATGCGTCTTTGAATGGTGGATCGATGAAAGAATCTAGTGTTTTTCTCCCCCTCTTTAAGCTCGCAGATCCGAGACTTTTGATGCCAAAGGATTTTCTCTTGTTGACGCCACTCCTCTAGTTTTGTAAGGAGACTCCTTTCCAGGGCTACGTAGGCATCCATTCTACCTTCTTTGATGATGCATTGTTTTAACTCACACATTTGTTGTTAGAGTTCCTTCTGATGATAAAATATGTTCCCAAAGATGGTTTAATTCCTTTTTTTGAGTTTGAATTTGAGGTTTTTGAGCTTCTGTTGAAACTAGAACATTTTGGATCCCTCAGGAGGGCAGAAGTTATTCTAGCACGTGGTTACCATCTCTTTCAAATCTGGGTGGGCAAGCTAGAAGGATTCAAAACATAATGGTATTTTTCTGGCTATTCTAAGACGATACCACTCCAGGAGGATTGGAAAATGATCAGATCCAGCTAAGGGAAAAATTGAGGAGTGAAAGTCCCCCCCCCTCCCGAAAGTGGATAGAATTGTCTGAGATAACGAAGCGATCCAATCTGGAGGTGATTTGTTGTGAGTCGCCTCTCTTGTTGGTCCAATTATGTATACCATTATAGAAGGAAAGATCAATCATCTAATTGACTTGTATAAAATCTTTGAAGAAAGTGTTGTCCGTCTCAAGCCTAATTCCGCCTCCCAATTTTTTCTCCAATTTGGTGATCATATTGAAGTCTCCACCACAGATCTAGAGAGGATGGTGTCTAGAGGAGTTGAGGACGATGATTGTGGAAAGCAGGGCAATTTTTTGTTGAGGGTCTTGGGGGAAGTAGACATTAGTGAGGTGCCCATGAGAATTGGAGCCAACCAAATGGAAGGTGGCTTAGATGAAATTGTGGGAAGCATGAAAGTCAGAAAAAGAAATAATTTGGGCGTTCCAAACTATGGCTAACCCTCCTAAGGCTCAAGAGGCATCAACAACCACTGATCTACAACCCAACCATGACTTGGTGAGTATGGAATCCAGAGCATTGCTGTTACATCTGGTCTCCTGAAGGAAGACTATTATTGGCTTGTATTTTTGAATCATATTTTTAACCATTCAGTGTTTGGAGGGGTTGTTTAGCCCTCTTAAATTCCAAGAGATTAGCTTCATTGGGAACTATGGGAGATCTACCGATAGAACTTAGTCAACTTGGGATACCTCCCAGATTCAACAAGCATTTCTCCTACTATTACTGTTCTTTGCAGATCTGACTTGCGCCCTCTCTTCTTTGAATCTTTGATTATCTTTTTTCCATCCCAGTGGTTGCCCGCTTGAATGCCTAATGAGTTACTTTGTTATGCACGGAAGAGTGTGACTTCAAGGCTGTCGATTTGCCTGAGAGGAATTTTGGCGTAAGCCTTTTGATGGCAAGCAAGCTCCAGGGCCAGGATGTTAACATTACCTAGATCAATTCTCTCTGGTTCCTTTTCCATATGAGTAGGCGTGTTCTTGTCTTCTTTGGTTTCATTTTTCTAAGAGGCTGAGGCGAGATTGTCGTCTATATCCATCTGAGAACTTTTGATAACGATAGCTTTGTCCTTGTTAGTCAGGGGGTGGATGCGTGGGGTATAGAAGGAGAGAGAGACATGGGCGTCTTTTGAGGCTTGAATTTGAGGTCAAGAATATCAGAGATGGGGCTATCTGAAGAGGGTTGCGAGGGGTTGCCTTCCGAGGTTGGATGGGTGGCTAGGATTTCAAAGCTGTTGCTGGTGGAAGGAATGTTAGGTGCTTGGGGAGTTGCAGAGGACTTTTTGGTGTGCTTTTTCCAGCTGGGGACTTTGGTGAAGCCTTTTGCATCCTTGCTTTTCGAAGTAGGGGTGGTTTTGGGAGGGGTATTCAAAGGGAAATCACTGAAAATATGGCCATGTTCATGGCACTTTCTGCATCGAAAGGGAACATGGTCATAATCTATAGTTCGAATCCATTCAAATTCGTCATGGAAGAGGCTTACCGAGTCAGTGAGGGCTTTGGCGAGAGGCATGTAGACACAGATCCTCGCATATGAGGTATATCGTCTGAGCTTGGTTTCTTCTGCGATCTTGATAAACTCCCCTAATCCATTTCCAATATCTTTTAGGGTTTCCTCATCCTAGTATTCCAAGGGTAAAGAATACATGCAGATCTAGACTGGTGCCCAGTTAAAGTCTTCCTTGTTTGGGTTGAATCTTTCAGTCCAATCTCTGAGATATAGGCTTGTTGAATTGAAAAAATATGGGCCTCAATGAAAAATACGATTTCTGTCCTCTAGACAGTTGAAGATGCCTGTGAAGAATCCTTTTGGACCCAACCGCAGGGTAACATGTCCTTTAGGCTTCCATTTTGAAGCGATCCATCCCTGAAGCCTTTTTCGGTCGGCCAGAGCCCTATAAACTTGTCGATGAGGGCGTGATCTTTCATGTATTGGATATGCCCATTGATTTGATGTCTTGGAAGATCTATTTTGATGTGATATGTTGCTATCGGAATGCATGTAGCAGAGGAGAATTTCGGCTGCGCATATGATGTAGTTTGTGAGTCCTTCGTGTCATTTTGTGCATTATTGGAGTTTACCTGCACTCTTGTTGTGTCGAGTTGAGTGTCAACATTTTAGTCGTCAACCTTGCGTGCACGACCGTCGGAAATTCACATTCCGAAAGTAGCGACATAGAATATTGACTTGTTTGTCTGGTGCTGGAAGACTGTCAATATATGCGAAGTCGTTTTCCAAAAGCATGAGAATAGTCTAGAATCTGGTAAAGATTTGGGAAAAATTTAAGCGAAAGATTTGTCATAATATTATTCTGATTGTTAAACTTCAATATTTTAGGTGCCTAGGAGTTTTTTGATAGTGTTGAATCCATTTCCACTATCAAAAATGCATTCAAACACTCCAACTACCTAATTTTTGTGAATTTTTACGAGATTAAAGCGAAAAATGGTACGGTACCATATGTTGGGTAGACAACTTCAATATTTTTAGCTATCGGTTCATTAATAGGTGGGTGCCTCCTGAAATTTGCTTTTACTCATTAGTTATATATATAAAAGAAGAAGTTATTTTAATTTTCAGTAAGTTAAAGATAATTTATGGGAGAGATTGTTTTTTTATCTAACTTTTGTATTTGGCTCTTTCCTATGATGTTTCACATTAACTCTTCTAGCTTCTAGATAAATTTCTAGCTAAATAGATTATTCCAAGAATTAGCTGCCAAAATATTTTTATAACTTTCTTTGTTGTTTTTGAAGGGAGTTGTCTAACTAGCTAGAGGAATTGCTCGGACGCCCAAAATTCGCCGGAATCCTGGTAATTTTTTTTCAGAAATCTTGCAATAGCAATGTTTGAATCATGTTTTTGATGGTGGAAATGGATTCAGCACCATCGAAAACTTCGAGGACACCCAAAATATTGAAGATTGATAACTATAACTTGGATTTACAAAAATCCTTGCAGGATTTTCTTAAAATCTTACTTGAATTTCAATGATTTTCAGGGCAAAAAGGCAATCCAGTGAGAGTACGGCCTTTTGAAGGCCTCACATTCTAATATAAAATGTTTTTCTGTTTCCACTTTTATAAAAAAGCAAAAAATACATACTCTTTCCTCCCACACTTTTGTTGGCAACAAAGTTGATAAGAATTAGTTCTTAATTAAGCAATGAGAATTTTAGCTCTTCAAAAAATATTGAACCTTATAAAAAGATTAAATTCTTCCACATAATATTTATATATATTTTTTTATTAGTTTTGACATATATTTATTAAATATCTTATATAAAAATTCAATAATCTTATGTGAATAAAAATGATAAATAAGTTAATTGGAAAAACCCCTGATTGTGTCCCTGAATCAAATTACTTTATAAAAGTATAACTAATCAATATCCATTTTGTAATAAATAAATTAAAAAAAAAAAACTATTTTACAGTAAAAAAATTATCGAATTTATAATTTTTAGTTAAAATATATTTAGTTTTTAATTTAAATTTGATGTTATTTATTTATTTTCTATTTTTTTAATGAATTATATAGTTTTATTGAGTTATAAAAAACATTAAAAATAATAATAATTTTCTAATTTTAAGATTTCAAAATTTATTTATTTTTAAAATATTTTTGTCGAAGTATAATATTTAATATAAAAAATCATAATTAAATAAATGTAATTTTAAAAATATATAAAATTAAAATTTATTTAAATTGAATCTTCAATATAATGTTATAATATAATGTGATGATGGAGTTATAATGGTATTTACATTGATAAATTTGAGGAATGCTTGAAAGTTGCTAGTTGTGAGGGGCCTAAGTTTATTGGTATAGTGATTACTCTTCTTCTTTATGCCAATGACATTATTCTTCTTGCTAGGAGAAGAGCTTAAAACCCTCCATGATTATTATATCAAGATGGGTATGAGTGTTAACATTGATAAGATTAAATTTATGATTATCAAATCCAAGAAAATCACTTATGACAATATCATCTATGATAACAATTACTTAGAGAATGTTTCTTCTTACAAATATTTAGGTATTGACATTCACCATAGCTTTGAGAAAAGTATTTTAGGAGGTTGGAAAACCTACTATGAGCTTGAAAACAATCGTAAGACAATTGATCTTTGAGTTTGGAGAAAAAAAAACTCCTCTCAGAGACTCTCGTAACCCTGTTATTTTATATGGGTGTGAGGTGTGGGGTTGTAGTCTATCTAGAGATTCTTGGAGAAAGATTGAAATGATCCAAAAGCAATTCATAACCCACAACCTCAAGATTAAAGGTAATACTCTCTACCTTAATCTTTTGAATGAGGCTAGCCTTTCCCTATTGAATGCGCGACTATGTTTAGGTATCTAATGTATAAGAAGAAGTTGTACAACATGGAAGCCAAGAGGCTCCCAAAAATTGCCTCTAACTCTAGTCAAAATCACCTTCAGCTCAAGTGAGGGTGGCATAACGATGCAAGTCCTCACTCGACCATTGGGAGATAAGGGAGGAGACCCTCTTGGGGAACAAGGATAATATTAAAAACATCATTACCTCTAAATTTAAGGATAAGTTGTGGAGTGATAAGGATTTAGAGGGGAAAATAAATTTAAGATACTATAAGGAGATAATCAACCCCACGCTTGCTAACCAAAAATACCTTTTCGTATTAATCAATGCTAAGAAGCAAATGAATATTGCAATGATCATAACTAATTCTCAGGAGCTCCAGAGTGAAAGTGGATGTTGGTGTATTCTCAAGATCCCTTGGGACGAAAGAATATGCCTCCTTTGTGACACTAAGAAAGTCGAAGATGAAAAACATTTTCTCTTGGATTGTCTGGCCCTTACTGACATTGTTCTCATTTCCATAACATTTTCCCCACTACCAACCTCCTTGACTTGTCCAGTGAGGAAAACTAAGGTAACTAGAAAGTTTCTTTCTCTCATTTTTTATCACAAAAATAAAATAAAAAATAATCTCAATTAACTATTTCTTTCTTAGGGTCCAATAGACCATATTGGTCTTAGTGGACCTTATTCTTCATCATCATCATCAATATAAAATATGTTAATGAAGTAAAATTACAACTTAAGAAATTATATATTTAGCATTTATTTATTTAAATAAAATCTCCAATAATTTCAATTAAGTGCTTCTTTCTTAAGGTCCAATAAACCATATTTGTCTTAATAAACTTAAATCATCATCATCAATATAAAAATAGACTAATAAAATAAAATTATAACTTAAAAAATTATAAATTTAACATTTATTTATTTAAAACTTCAATATAATCATGATGGGAGTTGGGAGTTAGAATTGTTAGAATGATAACTATATATCATCTCAGGTTTAGAAACTCATATTTTTAAAAACATGTAAACAGTGACTTTTCATGTTAAGAGAACATTATTATTCCCTGCGTTAAACGGAAGCCTGACTAATCTATTCTATGTTTGGTAACCGATTTTGTCATGCTTGTTTTGGATAGTCTCAAACGCTGTAGTAACCTGCAGAATAATTTAATTTGGTAAAGATTTTGATGAATTTTGGTAAAGTTTTATCAAAATTTTGTTTAAATTGTTAAATTTCAATATTTCGGGTGTCTTAAAAGTTTTTAATAGTGTTGAATTTATTTTTATTATCAAAAATACAATTCAAACACTCTTACTATCAAATTTTTTGACTTTTTTTTACAAACAACTGCCATCCAAACTATTCTGTTAACGAGATAGACAACTCCGTCTCAAACGGCTTCAATCGGCTTCAATCTTCTTTCTAACTTGGAAAAGAAAATAATTTTAAATGCTTGATCACCGAAGTCAAAGAGCAATAAAGCTGCTTCTCTCGATCGTTGATTTTGATAACGATGGGATTGAATATTAAATAACGAGTTATCACCGTAAGTCGTCCTCTAATAATTATAGTTAGGAATATATGAGTAATTGAAGGAGTTATTGAAAAAGTTTTGAATGAAACATGAAGTAGCTGCTAGTTACAAAAGGTAGTGTACTATAAATTTTAGCCTGCCCCAATATCTATGTATATGTTTTAATTAAATTTGTTTATTACTCAGATTATTTTAAGTATATTATTTTAATCATTTAATAATTTTAGTATATTATTTTAACCCATTAATAATTTTATAAAAAATATTATATTATTGATGAAAACTTTAATGATTTTTATCGTGTATATGAGGAATATAAGCATTTTTTTTTTATAGTCGTTTTTTACATTATTTATGTTAACTCTTATCACGAGGAAGTGTATTATTTTAAAAAATGGTAGATTTTACATGTTACATTAAACACTTTTTTTAAAGTTGTCTTTTATACTATTGTTCAAAAGAGATTATGCATTTAATTTTTTAAATGAGATTAATAAGTAAAGTTAAATTACTAATGAACATGATTTATTTATTTTCTTTGAATAAAAAATGATTTATGCAATGGTTTCCATAAAATTGTTGATAAAAATATTCCAAGAACTCAGAGTAGTTGGGCAAAAGCAGTTAAAAGACAGTTACATTTTTCTATGAGGATAAATAGAAAATCCCAGTGAGAAAAAAGGGTTATGCGAATTTGGAGGAAAGCTGGGAGACTTGAAGGTGAGAGTAAATCCAGAGCTCGTTGGAACTAGTGGAAACTCTGCAACATGAATCTGGAAGAGAAGATTGGATTGAAGGTCTTGAGGTCTATTCCAGAAACACTGCTATATAAGTCCTACTTTGGTGCGGAGCACAGGGGGAGTTCAGGGCTTAATTGCCTCTCTCAAGGTTGGGAGCCTATCATCAGCATACTAAAGTGAGATAAGTAACTTTACATGGTGTTAAGAAAAAATTGTGAATCTACTGTGATTTCTAGCTAGATAAATGGTTATTTCTGTAAGTGAGGAAATTGGAAACAATAAAACCTATCTGTGTGTTATCTTCTTTAAAAAAAAGTATGAGGGTAAATAGTAGGAAAAAAGGAAATATATATATATATATATATATATATATATATATATATATATATATATATATATATATATATATAGTCTTTTAAGATAGAGTTATTTTCTGTACATCCTATTAAATGTATTGATTAAGTATATAATATAATTGTGTTAGTGTAGAAAAGTATAAAGAAATAAATAGGATATTTATATGTGAAAAACATAATAGATTGTGGAAGAGACTGTTAATCTGTCGAGAGTTGGGTACATAGACTACGGGTTTACAAAAAATAACCCAGAAAATAAAAATTAGCCAACAATTTAGCATTGTTAACAACAACATGCAGGTAAACTGGGATAGTTATGAATATAAAACCCATAGAATAATAACAACATGCAAGAATGTAGATACATGTAAAAACATATAGTCAGCGCATAGAGAAAGGAAAAACTAAATATTCACTGCCACAATTATGAAAATATGAGTAATGAAGTAGACAATATTCACAACAATTATATAAGGCAACGTTATAATTACTCTATGCCGAAAATTCCCAAGTGTTCCATTAACAAGAATTAAGGGAAGTATTCAAACCAAAATACAAATTCCAAATACAGATTTGAGTAAGAATCTCCGAGAGCGTAATCTGTAAAATTATTTGCATGTAGAAGGAAATTTATAAATATCGAAAACCTTATACATTAAGTCATTCAAGGCTTGAATAATCTCTATGCACCGAGTATGAAACAAAATAAGAGACAGAGCCTTAAGGGAGCTTCATCTCGTAAAACTTTCATGCCCTTGTTAACTTAGGTTTTATACCCATAAGCTCCGACGGGCTTCAATAAAATAAATCATCTCGTAGACCGGCGTACCTGTACACAAAGAAGTGATGTAATTCATTAGTTGAGAGGAAAAATCACATGAAGGAGAGCACCATGCATTCATAAGGTGTGAGGTCCAAAAATACTTGAAGGGACAAAGGAAAGTGTAAACGAGGTTAGGTTTGCAACGTAAACCGGGTAATAAAACAAGATCACACTAAATTCTACTAAGCTTATCTAGAAAATATTACCTTAGTTTAGAGCGGGGATTTGGTGCTATAGACTTGGAAAACAAGAAAAAAACAAGTAGTGTTAGTCCGGACTTCGAGAATGCAAACCCGCAAATAGACCTTGTTGTAGAGAACGTTCAATCGAGCGTTGTATTTCACTCCGTATAAAGCGTGCCGGAGACTAATAGCTTGATTTTCCAGCGGTGGGGAGTAGAAAAACCCTCGCATTGCACACTCGTATCGTGGTGGTTCGAAGAAATCGGTGTTTTAAAGAGTCACTTAAAATTTTTCCTTTCTTTTTTCTAATTTTTTTACGAGAATTTCATGAAGAAAACTAGCATATGTACGTGAATCGTTATTTAAGAAAGTAGTGTATATATAGTAAGCTCATAATTTAGATAAATCTTCATTTGTTTAAATTAAACCAGTGCATCATTGATTCATCGGATATTTAATAATAACTAAACATGGTAAAACATCACACATAAGTAACACATATGAACACCGGGATTTAAGGTGGAAACCCAATGTAGGGAGAAAACCACTCGATGTCATTGTCTCTATCTTCAATATTGTATTATAAAAGAAAACTACTTACAATCTTGTATCGGGCGCAAACTCATACCCAAAGACGCTGAGGCATGCACTGCAGAAGGCTCCAACCTTCACTCATTCTCCAACACCTACTAGAAGGGAGCTCCAACCCTCTAATCTCATTTACGACCCAGCTGGAGGGGAGCTATGACCCCGTGATCTCATTCACTACAGCACCCACTCGAAGGGAGCTATGACCCCCTCATCGAAGGCTCCAACAGTCATACAATCCGTGGACCATGTTTCATAAATTTTCACACTTGACCCATTAACATCATTTAAGCTCAAATTCAAAAATTGAAATTGATCACTATACCAAAACAATCGTTGAAAATAACCCTTGAACCAACCAATTACTGAAAAACAACCACCGAACCAAACAATCATTGTACCAATCACTCACTAAAGCAAATAATCACTTAACCAATCACCAACTCAAATCAAACAAAAGCAGATGAGATCACTCTAACTAGAGCCCGAACCCAAAAATATTACATCAACATATTGAATCAATTGTAGCTCCCGATCATCCATAAAAAGAAATATATACACTACTTCACTTAAGGAAACCTCGTGTGTATACACATTTTTATGAATAGAAACCCGCATATAGATCTCAACCTAGCAAGTTCTAAAAACCCCTTAATTAGAATTAAAACACATAATTTCTCACAGACATCTCGAAGTATTCTTTCATATTACATATCGCTAAAAACCCATATAGTTAGTTGCAACAAGTATATTCTCCAAACAATCAACATTCAATCAATTCCACTTCGTACATTGCTACTAAAACCATATCAACATGAAGACATCATTGATAGACAACAAAAGTACAACATCCTTATTAGGCTCGATCAAACATATTTTCAGCAAAAAACCCTTCCTTTATGTAAGCACTTTTTATGAATAAAACACTCGCATGTATATGCGCTTTCCACCGAGACCAACTCCGCGTATAGATTTGTAAATTTTGAGCTATAATTGTGAAACCCTTCAAAACTTGCGACAAACCCACATCATAATATTTGAAGATAAAACATGTGTCAAATCATAGATCTAGTCAACCCATGAGCGAGATCATATAATGGAAAGTCATTTCAAGTCTCATGATCCTGATCCATCATTATATTTATAGGTGCATAATTATTTTATATCTTCTTATCAACTATAGCCCATACAATGAAAATATACTCCGGATTGAATTATTCATCAAAAAACCTTAATCATACACCCTTTAGCACTTTGATATTCACCTCCTATATATTTTGAGCCTTAGCCAATACCATGAGCCAAAAAACACACTAGTGTCGGTGGTAATCGTTGACGGGATCAAATAGTCATTACTATGCTCAATATTATGGGATAATACCATGGTAAAGACCCTTCAGTATTTAATAAAATCTCTGTGCCAATATGTATGTGACTATTCTTCTTAATACTCGCGTGTGTACGCGACTTTTCTTTACTGGGACATCGCATATACACTACTTCGACTTCATCAAACACCGCATACATACATGAATTTACTTCATCAAACCTCAGTGTATATGCGACTTCTCTTCATCAAACCTCGCGTATGTACATGAATTTTCTTCACGAACCCGCAAACATTTCCCTCGACTTTACCTTCATCATTCCTTTGTCACTAATTGGTATTTCTTTCTCTATCACATATGAATCGGCATGTAGATACATTTTGTTGACATCTTCATCAAGTAGGTTTCTATCAAAATAAAATTCATCGAGTAGGTTTCCATCAAGGAAAACACATTACATCATAATGCCAACAATCTCCCCCTTTGGACTTGATGTAAACCACGTTGGTATTCGATCGACACAACTTTCGTATACATGTAAAACACATCAATATAAGCATAAATCAAATAATAAGTTGCTCTCCCCCTTTCAAATCAAAGTAAAAGGGTTGACCAATGGCGAATGAAGGCTTCTCTTTTCTTGTAGAGACATTAACATTGTAGATCTTATATGCACTATACTCGACCATGCTCCCCCTAAGCACATCCGAAATCTTCGTGAAAGATTTTCGAGTGAAGTACATGACTCTATAACTCAACCGAGTATGACCTTTCGTATCACAAATGACTCATACTTACATCAATCACCCAACCAAAGTGGGATTACATATTTGACTCAATCACCCAACCAAGTGGAGTTACATAACATCATCTTCCCATCATGGTGTAGGGTGTTTTAATGGTATGTTAAATCCTTGTCCTTTAATTGTCAACCCGAGGGTTTCGTAAACTTAGAAGCAAACCAAAGTATATGAATTCCGAGATTAAAATAGTGTAGTAAGTAGTTGTTCGATGAAAATAATGGAAATTCATATTAAAAATATAAGTTCTAAGTTTAAAGAAACTAAAAAAATATCCGATTCAAGATGCAGAAAGTGAAGGAAGAGGCTCCAAACTTAGGAGGTCCTGGTTGTCCTTTCCCACGGTATTGTCCTCAAGGAAAGAGATTAAAGAGCAACAATTTGTGATGTGTAGAAAGCAACGAAGAGGCTCCTAATTTAGGAGGTCCTGGTTTTTCCTTCCTCATAGTTCTACTCCAACAACATTACCATTGCATCAAATCATAAAGCTGGAATTCAAAGAGCATCAATTTTTTTATGTGTAGAAAGCAAGAGAAGAGGCTCCTAACTTAGGAGGTCTCGGTTGTCCTTCCTCATAGCTCTACTCCAACAATATTATCATTGCATAAAATCATAAAGCTGGAATTCAAGAAAGAATTCAAAAAAAATGCAAAAGGATGATTTTTAGTTGTGATTCATAACTTGATAGAAATAGAATTTAGCTTAAATCCTTGGTTGTCCTTTTGTACTGAAAATTATATTTAAACCAAAATCATCCATAAAGCATAAATAAATAATAACACATATAAATAACTTGATCATAAATCTAAAACAAGAAATATTGAATCAAAACAATCCTAGTTTATACAAAATTTAACCAAAGTGTACTTAGCTTGGTATGGGGGTAAATGCTCGCCCTTGCCTTGTACACGTGAAGGATTATTCGACTACAACAAAATTAACAAATAATCCACAACATGAACAACAAATAGAATAATATAAATGATTCTTCAACTTATCTCAAAAGTCTCCAATAGTCTTAATATCAAATTACACATACTACCCCTCTCGATGGACCATAGCTTGGTTTAAATAGGCAAATCATAAACAAAATTTGTTATAATGGCTCTAACAACCATATCAATCATAATCCATCCATACATGTAGATCTCATTAAGTGCCGGTTCACAAAATCAAGAAAATCCCACAAAATAATAAATCGCCCCCTTTATTAAAATGATGAAGAGGATTTTTCTTTAGTTGCCAAGGCAAGGAAATCGAAGGGGAAGAAATCCCATTCAAAATACGAATCTAAAGGCAAGAAGTTGGATTTGACTAAGCTGAAGTGTTTTCACTATCACGAACATGGGAATCTCGCCATTAATCGCCCGAGAGAAAAAGAAGAACAAGAAGGTTGTCGGAGCTACAATTTGGTGAGTCCCTTGCTTCGCAATTTGAACTTGATTTCTCTTTGATCATGCTTGGTTTCAAGAGAAATGGGATCGGTGTGGTATATTGATAGTGGTGCTTCCTTCCACATGATGGGAGATAAGGATATTTTCAGTGACTTCGAGGAGAAATATCTCCAAATGCATATAAATATGGGCGACAATGGATGATACAATGCGATCGACATTGGTACCATTACCTTTGAGAGGGATTCATGGAAACCATTTCAATTGAAATATGTTATACATGTTCAGTGTCGAAGAAAAAATTTGGTCTCGCACGCAATGTTGGAGGACGGAGGCTATGACATTGTTTTCAACGATGGAAAGGCTTTCCTGCGACATAAAACACTTGGTCAAGCCAAGTGAATAGGGATTCAAGTAAAGAATCTCTACAAGATGGAGGTAGAAGGTTGCACCGCCATGATGGGCAAGGCGTAAAAAGTGGTGAGCCGGGATGAGGGCGAATTATGGCACAAGCGATTGGGCCATCTTCATCATGGAGCCTTGAAAGTCATGCAAAAAATATCTATTGGACTTCCAATGGGAACACTTGCTCAGTTAGAACAAAGGTACAGGGGTTGCACCATGGGGAAGTATGTAAAGTCCACCTTTCACGAAAAGGAGAACCGTGCTTCGGTGATCTTGGAGAGAGTTCACGTACGTGTGTGGACCATTCTCGATTTCTTCAACAAAAAAACACAAATATTATGTTATTTTTGTTGATGAATTTTCTCGTAAATGCTAGATCTTCTTCATGCGAGATAAGGATCAAACATTCTCAAAGTTATATGAATTTAAGGCATTGGTTGAGAAAAGAGTCGGGGAAGCAAGTAGAAGGCTCTATGAAGCGATAATGGTGGAGAATACATCTCGAATGAATTCAAAGACGTCTCGTAGCAAAGAAGGAATTCGAAGAGAACTCATAACGCCTCATAACCCATAGCAAAATGGGGTTGTAGGGAGGAATAACAAAATGATCGTGGGTGTTGCACGAGCTATGTTGCATGATCGGGTGGCCTACCAATGCATTTGTGGGAAAAAAGCATGCAACACTCGTTGTTTATGTGTAAAACCGTTGTCCTCATAGAGTACTTGGCATGAGTACACCTAAAGAATATTTTGCGGTAAGAAACCAGGATGTTTCTCACTTTAAGATTTTTGGCTCATCCGTTTTATGTGCATGTGACCAAGAACGCTAGGAAGAATTTGGATCCGATTCATCGAAGTTGGGATATCTATGGAGAACACAAAAATACCCCATAATTATAATGTGTATTTTCCAAATAGTCGAGTGATTGTGGTGCGACAGATATAAAATTCAATGAGGAGAGAGCCATGACGTTTTTCACTTGAGAGGGAGCTAGACTTACATGCGGAGGAGGAACTTTTGGTTCCCACATGATGAGTCTCTAGATGTGGATCAGCCATAGGAGGAGGTTCATGGAGTGGAGGAGTCCACTCACCTGCAGCCAAACATCGAGCGGCGGGAAGGCGTACCATGTAAGGCGAGAGGTTGAAACTTGATGCGGGATCGAAGGTAGGAGTCCCTACTTCACGGCGCGGACAAAGACGAAATCTCTCGATTGGTTCATTGGATACATGGCTCTCATGAGAAAAATGTATTGTGACCGAGCCATTTTCCTTTTAGGAAGAAGTGCAAGAGCCCACATGGGTAGATGCGATGGTGGAGAGTATGACTCCATTGTCAAAAAATAGTGCTTGGGAAATTGTTGTAGGTTTTAACCTTGTACAAAAAAATTATCCGCAAAAGAATCTTAAAGACGAGAAAATAAACAGATGGCGAGAGCATAAAACATAAAACAGTGATAAACACAAAGATTTTCCCCCTGGATCCCAAATCGGGACAACCACCTTCATTTTCCATTATATTCCTTCAGTGTTACAACACATATATATACATACCGAAGCATACATAAACCCTAATCCATTAACCCCGGATTAGAACATAACCATAGTTCCCTTGACCGGATCTACAAAATACCAGGGGTCGAAAACCATCATGCCCCAAAACCATGTGCAAACCCATGCACAAAACCATGGGTCGCGTCCCCACCGAAAAATAAGGACCAAATTTTTTTTCCGGGGTGCTACACTGACCCTTCGATAGGGGGCTACCACCCCCCACAACGTTGCACCTAGCATAACGTACGGAGGGGGTCCCCCACGTTACCCCCCACACATGATTAGTCGTGGAAAGAATATAACACAAACCCAAAATTCTCCCACTTGTTGTTTTCTTTCCCGCGAGGGGGCCACATGAGAGTTGAGTCATTAGCCCGACTTTTGCAACACCGATTGTTTCTCTACACCAAGAGAAAGTTTGAGTGCTCACAAACTTTGTCAATGCATCTACAAAAATTCTTCAAAGTGTCCACCTTTACCACAACACCCTTTTAGCTTCAACCATATATCTCACAAAGTGATATTGAACATCAATGTGCTTTGTCTTTGAATGACAAGCGGGGTTCTTAACAAAGAAAATTTCACTTTGGCTCTCACAGTCTATCCTTATAGCTTGCTAGCACCAACCCCATACTTGAACACAATCTCTCGCAACCAAACTCGCTTTCATTTCTTGCATGAGTGGCCGCCATGTATTCTGCCTCTATAGTTGAAAGAGCCACCGCAGATCGTATTTTACTCATCCAACCGACCGCACCTCCAAATAGGCTAAACACATACCCACTTGTAGATCTTCTTTGGTCCAGATATCCAAACTAATTGCATCAACAAAACCATGAATTTACAACACTCTTTCCAATCTTGGTCTTCCCCAGCTAGCACAAGCCATAATCACTAGTGCCACGAAAATATCCGAAAACCCGCTTCACTGTCTGTCCAATGCTCCTTCCTTGGGTTTGACATAAACCCGCTCAATACTCCCACTACATGTGCAATGTCCGGTCTAGTATAGACCATTGCATACATCAGCCCTACCCACTTCACTTGTATAAGGAACACGAGACATATCCTCCTCTTCTTCTTGTGTCTTGGGACACTCGTTCAACAAACATCTTTGTACCTATAGGAATTGGAACATTCACCTAGGTTTACTATCCTCGCATATTGAACCTACGCAATATAGTCTCGACATACTTCCTTTGGTTTAACTAGAGCTTCCTCTTTTCCCGATCTCTCTTAATTTCCATGCCCAAAATATAGTTTGCAACACCAAGATCTTCATGCCGAATTTGGGAGAATAGTTGGGTCTTCAAATCTTGGACAATTTCTTTGTCATTTCCAATCGGCAACATATCATCCACATACAAGACCAAATAAATAACATGGTCACCAATTAATTTAAAATAAACACATGATCCTCCTTGCTTCGGTGAAGCCAAGTCCCCATATATAGGTATCAAATTTCTGATTCCACATCCTTGGTGACTATTTTAACCCATACAGAGACTTCTTTAACTCGCATACCAGCTCTTTCTTCCCTTTCACCATAAAAGCCTTTAGGTTGTTTCATGTAGATCTCTTCTTCTATATCCCCGTGAAGAAATGTTGTCTTCACATCCATCTGCTCTACCTCAAAATCAAATGCGGTAGCAACGGATAAAAGTAATCTAATAGAAGTAACTTTGGCAAATAGGGAGAAAAATATCACCAAAATCAATTCCGGCACCCGAGAATAACCTTTTGCTACCAACCGAGCTTTGTATTTCTCCACCTTGCCTTCTACATTGATCTTCTTCTTAAACACCCATTTTCTCCTTATGGGCTTCCTTCCAGTCGGCAATTCCACCAGATCCCATGCCTCATTTTTATGCAAGGATGCCATTTCATCAACCATGGCCTCCTTCTAGAGGTTTCCATCCTTTGAATCTACTTTGCCTCCCCGATGGTTTTGGGATCATCATTAGTTATAGTTAAAGAAAAATTTGAATAGAAAGCGAGATGGACTATACCTTTCTAGTTGTCTTCTTTCCCGAATTGATCTTCTCACAAATTTTGGAGTTTGTGGCTCTTCCTCTTCTAAGTCTTCTTCTATTGTAGAGTCTGATTCATCCTCCTTTTAGCTAAAACTCTATATTTTTAGGTTCCTTTGGTAGGAATTCATGTTTAACAACATCTTTCACCTCTCTAAACACCACATCTTGGTGTGCACACAACCTTCCTTGTTTCCAGGGTTCCAAAGCTTGTAACCCTTTAAACCATCCTTGTACCCAATAAAGATGCACCTTTCAAATTTATTATCCAACTTGGTCCTTTTCTCCTTTGGTACATGTACATATGCATCACATCCAAATACCCTCGACATGTGAAAGAGGGTTTCTACCGATCCATACCTCATGTGGAGTCTTATCCTCCAATGTCGATGAAGGTGATCTCGTTAACCAAGAAACATGCGATCTCCATGCCCTCTGCCCAAATTCTTGTCCTAACCTCGGTGCCATTGACGCATGCTTCTTGCCTTTTCCATCGATGTGCCTGTTCATTCTTTATACAACTCTGTTTTTCTCGAGGTGTGTATGGAGTAGTCTTACGTCATGCTATACCACACTTCTTACATAACTCCTCAAATTCCTTCTTACGAACTCTCCACCATTATCTATCCTCAACACTTTTATCTTCTTCTCTGTCACGGTTTTCCACCGTGAGCCTTAAATTCTTTAAATCTATCAAAGACTTTAGATTTCTTCCTTAAGAAATATATCCATGTACTCCTTGAGAATTCATCTATGAATGAAACATAGTACACAGAGCTTACCAGTGATGGAACCGACACAGGGTCCAAACACATCACTGTGCATACTGCTCTAATATCTTGTTCGCCCTCTTAGCACCGGAAGGAAAACTCACCCGATTCTGCTTCCCATATACATAATGTTCACAGGGAATTGAAATCTAGAGAGCTATTAGAAATAACTTCTACCATACCATTTCCATGCGATATCGAAGGCCCTTCTCTCTCAATATGTCCAAGCCTTTGATGCCATAGCATGGTCTTTTCTCTCGAGACTGCTAGGGCTTTCCACTCCACTTTCGGGAACCACGTAACATGTTGCACCCAACAATAACGCAGTGTTGCTCACGTACGAGTTCCAATCCGAACTCCCCGCATTAATACCAGTGCTCCCCTAACCATCTTACGGGTATATTTATCGAACATTGTTTTTACACTCGCATCATCCATCTTGCTTACGTAAATAAAATTTCTGGCCAATGCGGGGAATGTGCGTAACACCAATAAGTGTTCTAATCCTTCCACCTTGCAAACTTCAACTTGAATTTTCCAGGGTCCGATGATTCCGGCCTTCCTATCATCACCTAGGGAAGACATCACCGCCATCATATTTCTCATACTATGCAGAACCACTCCCTATGGGGAGTGAAGTGAAAGGATGCACCCAGTCAATCAACCATGACTCATGATCTACATGTGATTTGAAGAAGAAGCCAGTACACATTCCCACCTGCATCCGAGGTGGTTTTTGCCTTCGCATAAGGAGCATCATCGGATCCCTTTCCTTTCTCGGGGAGCTTTAGATCTGTTGATCCCTTTTTTGTAGTGCCCTTCCTTTCCGCATTTCAGCCAGACACCTTTACAAACTTTCTAGGAGATTTAGATCTCCCACTCGAAACCTTGTTCTTGTTTCTATTCCCGGGACCTTCCTCGTATAGAATAAGGCATCTCGATTCCGCATGGCCACACTCGTCTCATTTCCTCCGACAGTAAGGCTGAGACAATTTCATCAAAATTCAAGGTAGTTGCATTGCTACCTATTGCAATAACCATAATTTCCCATGAATTTGGTAGAGAACACAACAAATTGATGCACTTATCTTCATATGATATTTGAATATCAACATATGAAAACTAACTTACCACGGTATTGAAGGCATTCATATGCTCTGTCACCAAGTCTCCATCCTTCATCCTCAGGTTAAACAACTTTTTCCCTAGGAACAATTTATTCACCAGAGACTTAGATTGGTACAAAGTCCCTAGCTTGTCCCACAAAGTATTAACCATAGCTTCCCCAAATACATTCAACAATACCGAATCTAAGATACATAACCGTATTGTGCTCTTTGCCTTTTGATCCAACTTCTTCTAGTCTTCATTTGAAATTGTTGCTAGTTTAGTACCCTGACCTACCGCGATCCAATTAATATTTATCCACCAAACAGATCCTCCATATTGAGCTTCCCTACAACTCAAAACTCTAACCACATTAAATTTCTCGATCTCTATCTTCCGTCACTCGCCATCTTCTTTCACCGCAAGAATCGATCCCGCAGATCTCCCACTGAACAGGGTCTACCACAGGCCCGAGCAAAAAACCCTCAACAACAAAGGCGTCCCCTTGAAGCCGAAACAGCTCCGATACCAAATGTAGGTTTTAAACCTGAACAAAAATTATCTACACACGAATCTTATAACAGAAAATAAACAATAGCGAGAGCATAAAACATAAAACAGATAAACACAGAGATTTTCCCCTGGATCCCAAATTGGGACTACCAGCTTGATTTTCCATTATATTCCTTTTAGTGTTACAACACATATATATACATGCCGAAGCATACATAAACCCCAATCCATTAACCCCGGATTAGAACATAACCGTAGTTCCCTTGACCGGATCTACAAAATACCAGGGGCCGAAAACCATCATGCCCCAAAACCATGTGCAAACCCATGCACAAAACCATCGGCAATTCCGCCCACCGAAAAATAAGGACCAAATTTTTTCCAGGACGCCGCCCCGTGACCCCCAACGTTGCGCCCATCGAATGTGCAAGGGGGTCTATTTCCTCTCCTGCGTGTGATTAGTCGTGGAAAGAATATAACACAAACCCACAAATTGTTCCAAGGCCAATTAATAAATCAGTGGTAGGTTCAAGATGGATCTATAAGGTAAAGCAAGGTGTTTATGGGAGTGTTGAGAAATACAAGGCCAGATTTGTGGCCCGGGGCTTCTCACAGATCGAGGGGATTGATTATGAAGAAACCTTTGCACCTGTTGCACGGTATTCTTCAATAAGGACCATCCTTTCTATCTCAGCATAGATGGGTTGGCACATTCATCAGATGGATGTGAAGACTGTGTTCCTTAATGGTATCATTGAGGAAGAAGTGTACATTGAGCAGCCTGAAGGATTTGAGATCTTCAGCAGCGAGTCACATGTGTGCAAACTCAAGAGCATTGTATGGGCTGAAGAAAGCACCTCGTGCTTGGTACACTCGGATCGACAGCTATTTCATTGGACTTGGCTTCACCAAGAGTGAGGCAGATGGAAACCTATAGCAAATTATGGTGGAGGGTAAGCTTTTAATCACTTTTCTTTATGTTGATGATTTAATACTGACTAGTGATGAGAAGCTGATACACTCATGCAAGGAGGACCTTGCAAAGGAGTTTGAGATGAAGGATATGGGCCTCCTTCATTATTTCATTGGATTGGAAATATGGCAACGAGAAGGTGAACTTTTCGTGTCTCAAGGAAAGTATGCAAGGGAGATACTAGGCAAGTTTCACATGGAGGGCTGCAAACCCATGGATACTCCTCTTCCAGGAAATTGGAGGAAAAAGGACGCTACATCTAGAGACGTAGTAGATGCTACTGTCTATTGACAGTTAGTGGGTTCGCTAATTTATTTAGTAAATACAAGACCAGACATATGCTATGCGGTGAACCATCTTAGTCAAGCGATGGTTAAGCCTACCAAGCTCTTTTGGAAGGCGGGCATGCATGTCTTGAGATATCTTAGGGGCACATTTGAGTATGGATTATGGTATAGACAGACGGATGAGGTGAAGTTCCATGGCTTCATGGATGCAAAATGGGCGGGCAGTCCAATAGATAGAAAGAGCACATCAGGAGGGGTCTTCAGTATCAGATCTACAATTTTTTCTTGGTACAACAGGAAACAGAGACCCATGGCACTCAGTTCAGCGGAAGCGGAATACATGGCAGCAAGTCAACCTACATGTGAGGCTATCTGGATGAGAAAGATCCTGGTTGGTTTGTTTGGTTCTCATTTAGATCCTATAGTGATTCATTGTGATAATCAGAGTTGCATCAAACTCTTGATTAATCTTGTGTTTCATGATAGATCTAAGCATATAGATATCTGGTATCATCATATCAGAGATTGTGTGCAGTGGAAGGTCATGTTGCTTCAATACATTCCTACGGAAGATCAGGATGTAGATATTATGACGAAGGCGATCACCAGGAGAAAATTCAAATACCATAGAGACAGAATCGGGGTGAAGGATAATCCCTTTCTTGTTGAGAGGGAGTGTTGAGATTCAATAAGATGATGATCCTAGTGAAAATTAAGCACCTACACTAGGTGGGGCCCGCAGGCTAGTTTTAGGTGTATGTCTATTTTTAGAATGTTGAGAAAAGTCTATTTATAGAGGGATTCTATTTATAGATGGTTGATAAAATTCTATTTCTGGATGAGTTTCTATGGATGTTCCTAAATTAGCTTCACTAATTGGAACATTAATTTTTCCTTGTTTATTTTTGCATTTCATGATTGAGGAATAAAATGTAAAGGAGGACATGAAAAAATCCTTAAATCAAAGAATAAATACACGCCCAATGTGAAAAGGGATAAATCTAGGCCTTTGTAATAAAATCCGCTTGTGTGTGAAATAGGATTGAGACATTTGATTGGGTCAACAGGACCAAATCTCAGTTATGTCCAGATTCATTGAACCTCCTAGACAAACTGCACAATTCTAGAAGGAGGACATCAGTGTGCAAAGGGGCAATTCATTTGAGGTAGTTTAGGGTTTGTGCACACCTTCAAGTTATAAAAATGAGGAGAGGGCTCATGTAAAGGTTGCTGAAGGATTTTCGAAATAGAGGTTGCTTGAGCAACTCTAGCTCTCTTGGTTGTTTAGCCTAAGGGAAGAGGATTTCCTGTTTAGGAATCCTCCCCCCTTCCTTGAGTAGCTCTTGGAGGAGATTGTACTGAAATGAGCCACTATTAGGTTGAAGACCAAGCTCCATCTCCATTAGCAATGCTGATCCTATTGAGGGTTTTGCAGTTGCTTGAGTTGCAGCAAGTGGTATCCCAAATCTGCAGAGATCTAGTGTTTTGGAGGTGTTCTCTCTCAAGGAGGGTGTCTTGTGACCACCCGGAAGAGGATCTCTCTCTTATTTTGTATTCAGATCTATATTTTATAGAATTTGCTTCATTTCCATAGAGCTACTGTGTAGTCCCTCTCATGAACTGCGTTTTCTGCATTGGGGTTTAATGTAAATTCAGTTTCTGTGCAAATCTGCTATCTAATGATTGAGGCTTGCCTCTCACTTTGTAAATCTATAAAGTAGCTAATGTTTTATGCTGTTTCAGATCTGATTCATGTTCTAATAAAATTCATCTTCAGAAATTCTGAGTATTCTGCAGTCCTGTAGCTTTCAAAGTCATATCTACACTTGTACATGTATTATTTTGATGAAACCCCAAGGGGATCTTGTGGAGAAGGCTGAGTAGTTTCTAGATCTGATATGGATCTGATGTTTCAGCCATAGATCTTTCATAGATCTGAGTTTTCACTTACAACAGCTGAATCTCTTGAAAAATAACGTTGTCATAGTCTGCAGTCTTTTTCTATGTGTTGCAGCAACTCATTTGTAGGGTTTTTCTTCATGAAAATGTATGTTTTTCTTTGCATAACCCATATGAATCTTATTCAGAACCTGAATACTGATATTTATGCATAAACTTAGCCAAGCCCTTCATAAATTACGCTATCCAAGCTTTAGCACTTTTCTGCATAATTTAGGTCATGGGAAATCAGGGTTTTTCTTGACTAGTCGAGAAGGAGGAATTGTTTAACATAGAAAAACACATTTTTTTAAGATTAAAATTTTCATGTGAGTCCCTCTTAACCTAAGCTAACATATTCCAGAACCTTGACCCTTCATTTTACGCATATTTTATTATACACCTATTTTAGTGCATAAAATGCTGATTAAAGAGTGTTGTTGTTCTTTCTATTGGTTTTTGAGCATTCTAAAACATATTCTATGGTATCTAAATCCATCATACCTGAAGAATGCTTTTTTTAGGCATGATTTGCTGAGTAAACCCTTTTTGGATATTACCTCTCGACAAGAGTCTATAGACAGAGTCTGAAAAGGGCCAACTAGCCTCTGGATCTCATCCTTTATTTTAAAGGTGACATATCCAATAAACTCCCCTTCATTCAATCTCTGGTTTAGATCAAATTGTTGATTGTTAATGTCTTAAGAGGAAATATCTCACTGATACCAGTTTGTGGGAGATATGTTTAGCAGATCTAAATTGATTTGTTTTTTATGAAAATCCATATATAAGTCCCACACAACATATGCAACAGGAACCAAGGTCTGGTCTTCATTGTATTTGCATATTTTTCCTTATACAACCGTCCTTATTTGGAAAGGGTAAAATTTCCTGGGCAATATTCCCCAAAACTAACATTGCCTGTGTTGGTATCGAGCACATCTTGTCACCGTGGATCTTTAGCCAAGATGCCATCTAAGAAGAAGAGGAAAGACCTAATTTTTGGGAGAATAAAAAGAGATGAGTTTCATGCAAGCTAAAAGTATCTACTTGTGTGGATTTCATGATGCTGTCAGTAAAGAGATAGAAGAAGAATCTCCACAAGGTTTGGAAACAAACAAAATCTAGGTTTGACAGAACAGAGTACAACACATCCTCTGATGCACCTAGCTCACATGTACTTACAGTCACATGTGCATTTTTGTCATGAAATAGATGGGAAAAGAAGGAGAGGTGACCAAGAAGAAAACTCTTGGAGATTTTCTAAGAGAGCATGAGTCTCAAACTCAGGCATTCAGAGATCATCTCACTTCATGGATTTTTGCAAGTCTAAGGGGAAGGGGAGCCAGCAACAAGATATATTTTTTCTATCTACTTTCAGAAGTTCACCTACATGTTTAGCCAAAGCATGGGTAGATGAGTTGAAGACCATGTTGCAGCAGCACAAAGTTTCCAAAGGAGGTGCTACTAGATTTGCAGCGCTGCACTTTAGAGGTAAGAACTATGCATGGTGGATATTTGAGTCATGTTCTTTAGAGGATGCAAATACTTATTCCTATTTCGGATTCATTGAAGCAATAATGTAAAGATTTGGTGGGAGAAAATTTGAAACACATGCAAACATAGATCTTGCATGAGAAAGGAGGAAACATAAACTCAGATCTACTTCAGAATATTGTTGAGAAGGTTGACATATTGCATCATACCTTGTTGGAGGCAAGGTATCCATCTCATATTCTTGCACAAGAGAGCATGGAGGTCTTTTTTTCAAAAGGAGATCAATTTTTTGGAGAAGTTGCCCCTACATGTTGATGAGAAGGAGGGCAACTGCGCTAGTATAGCTAGAGTTGATCGAGTGCCTCATGCAGAGGAAAGAGGAGCTCTTGCTCCACATAGAGGGATTCTTGTGTCTTTGCAAGAAATTCCCTAGGATCTCCCATGTAGAGATCAAGGCACAACTCATGATACTCATGTGCCATTGTTGGTAGGGTGCAGAGCTATGGAGATAGAAGAAGAGATAGGGAGGATGATCAACATCATGTGATGAGGAGCACACACCCCTGTCTACTTTATGAGGTTGATACACCTAAGATGATGATTGAATTGTGCAGTAGAAGCATAGAGGGTTTTCTCCATTCATACATTCAGTCATCTCTTGATGATAATGTCTCACTGCATGGAGACATTACACCAAGGAGACCACTAGATCAGTAGAGGAGGTTGGATGCTCCACATTTGGGGGCCTCACACCTTGATTTCAGGAAGGTGGAAACCTTGGGAAGTTCAGCATAATGCAGAGAATTTGGGATAGACTCAAGGTGGAGGGAGACACTCTCTCATTTTCAGCATCACCCACTCTCATTAGCTACCCTGCGCTGACAGAGTTGCTGCAGGGTTGGAGGATAGCATCTTTGTGATGTAGGATGAGCACTCCATAGGCTTGGAGAGACAGATGACTCTTTCATGCATAGGATTAGATGGAGGCCACTCATGCTTTTATTGGCTAGGATCGGGAGACTCTTTAGAGGTGACAGTATCTCATGGGAGGCTCATTTTCAGAGAGCACTATTTCTATTTTGAGCATGAGTAGCTACATGATGGGCATGGAAGCATTTTGAGGATGAATTTGGTATGGGGGATGTCAAAGTAGCGGACAGTGGTGTGAGGGAAGCACCATACTACAAAACATTAGCGCTGTCTATGAGGAGGATGGATTCGGACTTCCTAGCTATGCACTTGGATGCATACTTTGCCTTGCTAGAGGAGTTCACTTGGGAGGGCATTCATCATAACATATATCAACATATGGAGAGATGCATATCCCAATTGATGATGGAGAGGACATCACAACCACTTCCCTACTCATTGGAGGTGAGGGAAAATTTTCAGTTGGAGCCATTTCAGCTCAAGAGCTCAAGTGCATGAGGGAGAAGGTATAATTTCATATTTTGTATTGTACTTATTTTCCTTGTTTGAAGTAGCATGATGTATCAAGAGGGCTTGTTCCTTCTTGCATATTATATAAGGATGTACTTGCAACAATTTGTAGCAGTGAAATTGACAAATCTTATGGTGGGTTGTGGAGGAGGGCACATACTTCTCGGTGTGCACCATTGGCACCTATTTGTACTTTCATGATCCCATCTTATGAGATGTTTGTGGCTGCAAAAAAGTGGCTGGGAATCCACTTGTTAATTTCTATTTTGATGTAGACAAGAGGTGCACTGCGTTGGTCCCATAAGTGGAGAAGTGACCCACTCTCTAGTTGTCTTGTGACAACTTGTTTACATTGTATTATGTTTCCGTGTATTGCTGATGTTGTACATTCACAGGGAGCATTATTGAGAGAGAGTGTTCTATATGTTGGGACAGCCCATTGGGAGCATGATTCTCCCTACTATGCATGTTTTATGTTGCAGGAGATACCATGGGCAAACCATGATTGCCACATTACTAAATTCCTGTTCATGTGAGGGAAAGCCACTTGGAGAAATTGGAGAGGAATTCATCGATGATTTTCTTGATGGGGTAGCTTGGGCCATTCTTGGAGGCCATACCATTTCAACCCAAGTATGGAGGCAGCCCCATGTATACTTCAAATGGAGAGAAGAGCTCCTTGGGATGAATCAGCAAAACTCTCCATTCAGCCCCATTACATTGCACAAAACCGGGGGCAGATTTTCATTTGGATGATAGCATGGGTGAGGGGATCATCAGTGGGATTACATTTTCCCATGCATGTCATCACTCCTACCTTGAGGAGGCCATATTTTAGCAGGGGAATTTCCACCTACACCTTCCATCTTTCGGGGTGTACACCATTCCGGTTTGCATACTTGAGAGGGAGCATTGGAGGATAGATTTATTGCAGCACATCTTGAGCAGTGGTAGAGATTGTTGATGAAGAGGCCAAAGAGAAGAAAGGGGGAGGAATTTTGTTCTCTCTATGTAGTTGCTTGAGGACAAACAACATGTGGGAGGGGAGGACTGTAATGTTCCCAATTTTAGCCTCAAGCTAAAAAAGAACATTATAGTTGCATATTTTCATTTTGTTGAATAGAAGTGGGTAAAGTGACCCACTCATGTAATAAATAGGAATAAAATCCCTCACAATGTGAAAAGGGATCATCATGGAGTGGGATTTCACACCCTCATGTGTGAAAGAGGTTAAATTGTAAGTGGACAAGGTCTAGTTGACCAAGCCATCAGTGCTGAGATAAGAGGTGGAAGCCACCAAGTGGGACAGTGCAGTTTTAGTGGAGGAATATTCCATGGGGGAGGAAAATTCTAGAGGAAGGAAGGCCAAGGATGGAGACTTCGTTGTGTTTAAAATGAAGGCAAGGAAACCATTTGACGATGTTCAATAATCTTATTTTTCTTGTCTGATTAGACATAGTTGCAGTCTCTTGCTGTTCAGAAGATTTGTAGTGCCTTCGGGCACGAGGGAGTCTTGTTTAGGAATTACTATCCTTCTTGAGGAGCTCATGAAGGATTTCACTCATTCGCTATATTCCGACATTCAGGCCATAACATCAACCTACTCCATCAGCGCAGTATATGTAGCAGATTATTATGTAATGTTGCAGGGTGTTGCTGGGGAGGTTTCCTACAACACCATTTCGAGCTGATCTTTCAGAGGAGGGAGGTTATCTACTTCCAGGAGGTTAGTGAGGATGGATCCCGAGCTTATTCCACCATCATTGGTAGGAGGCCAACCACTACCATCAGTTACAACACAGACCCTCTCATAGACTGCGTTCTAGTTGGAGCACATTTGCAGTGAGGGTGTTGCAGACATTTCAGAGGGTGAGATCTTTGGTGCAAAAATCAGCCTTGCACTTCATATTTCCAATGGAGAATGGATTTTCATCAGCTAAATCCATTCAGCCTTCTCCATTCCATTCCATGTATTGATTTGCTGCTGCTACCCAGAAACTCCAGCATTTCTACAGTTTTGCATATTTCAGTCAATCCTTCTAGGATTGACTTGAGGTAGTGATTGGGAGCTTAGATCTTCTCTCCCAATGATGTATGAGCCACATATAAGTATATCCATGAGGTTTTGTACTCAGTGTAGCAGTCTCCCTTCTATGAATGTGTTTCTCTATTCATGGGTATCCTGCTATGATGCAACATTTTGTATTTTGGCATATGTTTTCATGGGAGGCTTCTTGCCTTGTTCCTTTGATGTTAATTGTATCATTTTGCTGTTGTTATTCATAATAAAATGGCTCAAGGGTTTTCATACATTTGGGCATAATGTTTATTCACTTCTATTACCAGTTTATGTTTTATATATTGTTGTAGCTGCAATTTTGGGTTATCCTTAGAGATTCCCAACCTTGTTGGTTTTTCCCTCTTGGGGATATTATCCCTTGACAACGCTCCTGGGACGGAGTCCTGATGGGCAGGTAGCCTGCGGAGCTTATCCTTGTATGAAGGTGACGAGGCCAGAGTAAATGCCCAGTGATCTGTATCTTTGGAATGAATCGCTTGTCGATTGATAATATTTATATATGAAAGAATATTACATTCTATTTTTAGATGCATGGGCGAAGTCTATTTATAGATCGCATGTGTAAAAATAGAATGCATGTTGGTTATTATTATCTCTTAATAATAATTGGACAATAAATATTAATATGTTCTCTTGAAGCACTTGATTTCAATTAAGTGAAGTGGCAAACCAGTTATTTGAAGGAAATTCAAGTTCTAAAGTTGGTTGGTGGAACATGCAAGTGGACTTAGCTGTAATTATGTGATTCAAAGTTGTAACAGAGTTGGATGTGTAGTTATGTGAGTTGTAAAGTAGTTTAACTCAGTTAAGTGAGTTAAACTCGGTTGTGCTAGTTCTAACTAGTTGTAACTAAAGATACACTTGTGAGAGATCAGTGAATTAAATATTAAATTAATTCACATGGAGTGATCTCACATGCAATTGAATATTTACTACTATTAACTACATGCATGTCAGATCCAGTGGAGACCCAGTTGAGAGATAGGTGAGAGGGACAGTTTGACTATCAGTTGTGACATTAGTGGGTGCACTCATGAAACCACACACACATTGGAGATGCCAATGAGGATTGTGCAGTCAAGGCAAGGCAGTATCTCATTCATTCAGGGATTGTGATCAGCAGGTATTGCACAGTGGAAGCAGGCTGTTAGGAGGCAATAAATTGGTGCATGTATTTGCCAATTTTTGTATGATAGTGTGAGACGATTGTATATCGTACTGAGAGCTCTTGGATTATAGTTTTGTATGAGATTGTTTCATGATCCATGATATATACATAATATATGATAGTGGGGATTAACTTTATGCTTTCCCAATAAAAAATATGTGTTATGTGTGATTGATCTTTCTTCATGTGTTTGCAATTGGTGATTAAATTTCCGCAAAGATTTAAGTGGAAGGATTTTGTATTTAACAGTGGCATATAATTGTTAGATCAGGAGAATCCAGAGAATACATAATTGTATTAAAATTTCTACATCTCTCCTGTCATATTCATTCCAATGATAGGAATATTTTTAAAGATAAGGATTTTTTTATAACTGTGACAAGTGTCATCAAAATTGTCCTTCCTTGGACTACAACTAATTCATAATTGTCACCTTCCTTGGACTACAACTAATTCATAACCACTTCTTGAGAGTTGGAAGAGTGACTACTCACATGGTGGCTTTTATATTTTCATTCATAACAATATATTATACTTATATTTGTAAGTCAACAACCAATATTTCCACTTCATTTGCAAATAAATATAATTAATTATATCTACAAAAGCAATTGCATCAAGCAAAGATGGCATCAGGATGCCTAGTCTTGGCTTGACCACTAGGGTATAAAGGAGGAGATCATTTTTCAAAATAAAGATAATATTAAAAATATTATTACTTAAAAATTTGAGGAAAATTTGTGGAGGTGATAAAGGGAGAGGGAAAAAGGAAATTAAGATATTATAAGGAGGTTATCAACCTCAACCTTGAAAATCAAAAGTATCTCGATGATGTTAAGAAGCAAATGAACTTTTCTAAAAACAAAAACAAAATTTCATGAGTTTGATGTCGTGAAAATGGGCCTTGGTCAATTCCCAAAATAACATAGGATGAAATATTTGTCACATTTGCTACACTAAAGCCTTTACTACTTTAAAGTGGTTGAATATGAAAATCACTTTCTCTTAAATTTTCCATCTTATATTTATATTCTATCTAATTTTCAAAATATTTATGAGAGTACCAACATTTTTAACCTTTTAAATTAATAAAACTAGAATAATCATAACAAATTTAAACACAAAATTATTTATGTAAATAATTTTTAGAACTTTTTTTTGTCAAGTTGTTAGTGTTCCTTGACCTAGGGGCTTGACCATTGGGGTATAAAGGAGGAGATGATTTTGCAAAATAAAGACGCTATATAAAATATTATTACTTACAAATTTAAAACAAATTTGTGGAGGTGATAAAGAGAGAGAGGAAAATGAAATAAAGATATTATAAGGAAGTGATCAACCTCAACCTTGAAAATCAAAAGTATCTCCATGATGTTAAGAAGAAAATAAACTTTACTAAAAATAAAAATAAAATTTCATGAGTTTGATGTTGTGAAAATAGGCCTTCGTCAATTCCCAAGATAAACATGGGATGAAATATTTGTCACCTTTGCTACACTAAAGTGGTTGACTATGAAAATCACTCTCTTAAATTGTCCATCTTAAATTTATATTCTATTTAATTTTCAAAATATTTATGAGAGTACCAACATTTTTAACCTTTTAAATTAATAAAACTATAATAATCATAAAAATAAAAAAATTATTTATGTAAATAATTTTTAGATTTTTTGTTCGGTCAAGTTGTCCCCTACTAGGCCAAGCACACTGAATTCTAGGTTGTCTCCTACCCTTAGCACTAGCACAACAATCTCTTTGAGGTTTGATCCTGAATTGCCTTGCTTAAAAGGCCCATACTCAACCAATTATACTAGTACAACTTACATAATTTTTAATTTTTTTTAAAACCAAGTAAATTAACAAATATATTTAACAAAATTGCTATAACATTATCTTTTATCCTTTTCAAACTTTATAATAAAGTATTTAATAACCCAAAAATATGATTTTTTTAGTTTATTGGGTTAAAATTAAATTATCTATTTTTGTATTATTTATTTTTATTAAATTTATAATATTTAATTTTGATAATTTTTAAATATAAATAATAATAATAATAATAATAATTAAAAAATACAACTTTTAAGCGATCTGAATTTTATATACTTGACAATTTAAAATTATAATTTTCTCATTTAAAAAAGTTCAAACGAATCTTTAATAACTGTATAAATAATTTCATAAGAGTTTATCGACTCATAAGTGTAAAGTATGTGACATGTTTTCATTGAAACGTACTACCATTAACTTTGTACCGCTAATCGTAACTTATGTGACCATCTCTTCTTAAAAGGTAGAGCTCGTCACGACCAGATGTCGTCAGGGCTGGATATTTCTACGTTCAAATATTTTAAAGACGGCTTCACGTAAAATTGTCAACGAAATGGACAATCTCATTTAAAAGAGAGTGGACACTCATAATTCCCACGCAAGTGAAGCAAGTTGACAACACGCATCGCTTTTTGGCGTTGAATGGTAATATAGACCGGTAAACGTCTAACGCCGTAGGAGATAGATCTCCACCATTTATGATTCCCATTCATTGAAGGGGCGGCGTAGAACATTGACTTATTTTGTATTGATTTGGCCATGTATGTGCTAAATGTCTTATGTGGCCCGTTGATAGTCTTACAAGGAAAAAAAAATATTAATAGAAAAAAATTCTGATTGTGTCGGTGAATATTTTTCCATGACACTATTAATCTATATCCATTTTTATTAAAAATAAATGGAACTATTTTACACATTTAAAGTATTGAAAAAATTTAAATTAAAAGAAAATTTAGTTTTTAATTTAATATTTTTAATATAAAGAAATTAAATGAAAATATTTATAATTTTATATTTTTTAAAGGATTATAAAAAAAGGAGTTATAAATCTTTGTTTAATTAAGTTATAAAAATATTAAAAAAAAAAATTAAGTAATTTAAATCTTATTTATTTATAAAGATATTTTTAATATATTATTTTGAAATTATAATATTTAATATTTAATATAATAATTAAATAAAAATATTTTTTAATAAATTATTTTGAAATTATAATATTTAATATAAAATATAATAATTAAATAAAAGTTATAGTTATAAAAATATATAAAAATAAATTTATTTAATTTGAAACTTCAAGATGACGACGGTTAACGTTCATTAAGACCAATGTGGTCTATCAAACTTCAAGAAAAGAAGAGTCTAATTGTCATTCTTAAAAATTTTGTTTTTGCGATCAAGGAGAAGGGAAAGAAGCACTCCAAGATAGTTATAGTTGGGTTGGCTTAATAATTCAAGAAGATTGGAGATGTGGCTGATGATAAGGAATTGAGATCAATGTGCGCAAAAGTCAGGCAATCTAAAAGGAAGTGATTTTCATCTTCCACATTCTTAGTATCACAAATCTGACAGATTCTATCATCTGAGGGAGTCTTGGGAGTAGACCATCGCTCGGTCTCACTCCAAAGCTCATGAGAATTAATACTTATCCTAGTAATGTTCAATTTCTTCTTAGCGTTGGCCAACATAGAGAGATAATTATGGTTATCAAGGGTCGGGTTGATCACCTCCTTATAGTATCTTAGCTTCCTTTACCCTTGAACTCCTTATTATCCCATATCTTGTCTTTAAAATTGGAGGTAATAGTATCTTTGGTATTATCCTTGCTTCCCATCATGATCTCTTCCTTAATCCCCCGAAGGTTGAGCCAAGAGTGGGCATCCTTATGCCATCCATTCTTGAGGCGCAGGAAGGGGTTTTGACTAAAGTTGGAAGGGATTTTTGGGAGCTTTTTGGATTCCATGTTGTAAAGCTTCTTCTTATACATCAGATATCTAAACATAGTTGTACTTTCAATGAGGGACAAGCCAGCTTCGATCAATGGGATAGGATAGGGAGTATTTCTTTTAAATCATCTTGATCTTTCTTCACTACTCCCTAGATATATTGTAGCCCCAAACTTCACATCCATATAAGACAACAGTGGTGATTAGAGTCTCAAAGAGGAACCTTTTTTTACTCCAGATGTAAAGATCGACTGACTTACAATTGTTTTCAAGCTCATAATAAGGTTTCCAACCTCCAATAATACTTTTCTCGATGCTATAGATCTAGTTGAGCTGATGAGGAAAGTCAGTACCCAAATATGTATAAGAAGCAACCTGCTCTAGACAATGGTTACCATAGATGAAACCACCATGGGCGATATTTTTGGATTTAATGATCATGAGTATAGTCTTGTCGGTATTAACTCTCATACCCATCTTGGAGCAGTAGACATGAAGAGTCTTAAGCTGCTTATCTAGGTCATCATGACTTTTTGCAAGAGGAACAATATCTGAGAGTGTAAACTTCTATGATCCATATCATATTAAAATAAATCTTCCGAGAAATCACATGAGAAAATTTAGAACCAATGCATTTTAAACTACTGAATGTAGTTCATCATCAGGATAATGATGAACTACATTCAGTAGTTCGAAACGCATCAGTTTAATATTTCTCATGTGATTTCCCAGAAGATTTATTTTAATAAGAACAATATCATCAATGTAAAGGAGAAGAGTAATGATTATGCGAGTGAGCTCAGTGCCCTTGCATCCCACAGTTTCCAGACACTCCTCTAGCTTATTGATGTAAATACCAAAAAGGGTAGGGGATAGAGGATACCCTTGCTTAACCCTGATATTGCATTTAATATCTTTAGACCAGCCTTTGTTGGTCTTAATCTTGGTAATGGCGGTCTCATAGAGGCGGATCACAACAATCATCAGATCTGGAGGAGCCATTATCTCTTCAAGTCTCTCCGAGAGCTTATCTCAAGCAACAATGTCGAAATTTTTTCTAAAGTCTACAAAACAACTGAAGAGATCAATTTTACTATTGCGACTCCTTAGTAATGATCCTTAGAGTGATAAGATGGTCGATAGTCGAGTGACGTCTCCTAAAACCAACTTGCCTGTTTACCCTGGTTCTGAAGTCAAAAGCTAAGCTTCTTTTCTAAAATGAACTCATAAAACTTTGACTAGGATGTGGTTAATCATAACGATCATGATTGAATTAGAATAAGTAAAATTGTATATAATTATATTTATATTGAGAAAGTAGTATGTTGAAATGTAAATAAATAATTATATTTGAGTTGAGAAACTAGTTTTATAAGAGATATATAATTAGATAAATTAAATTTTTATTTTTTTAATTTATTTTTAAATTTAATAAAAAATTAAAAATGTAATTTTATTTAATTAATGAAATTTCATATTTAATATGAAATATGTTAATGAAATAGGATTATAACTTAAAAATTATAAATTTAATGTTCATTTAATTATCTAATTTAAAACTTCAATATAATCGTTAAAGTGTTGGAGTGATAAGTGTATATGATGATGTGTCAGGTTGAAAATTTCATATTTTAAACCTATATAAATGAGTAAATTGGATTTTTGTTTTATGTGAAGTTAAAATAATTTTATTTTAAAAATATAATTAAATAAATTAGATTTTCATATTAAAATTTATGAAAATGTTAAGTTATACTTATATGTAATTAATAAAAAATTTGAATTACATTATTATAATTTGAATTAAATTTATATTTTTAAATATTTAAAATTAATAGTTAAAAACTTTAAAGAACTTACCACCATTTTTTTCATAAAAATAATATAAAATTATATATGGTATAATTTAATTATATAACTTTAGAGGACTTACCTCTGTTTTTGTCACAAAAATAATAAAAATTTATATATATATGGTATAATTTATTATATATTTTTTAATTATATAGAAAATATAATTTAGTTAACTTATTAAAGTTTCTTACCTATCATAAATTTAGGATCAGATTCAATTACCATAAGTGATTGATGGTGAAAACCATCTATAAAGTAAATAAACTATAACAAATAGTATAGGGAAATGTAGGTGAGGGTATTTAATAAGGTACGTTCCACCTCTTCATCTAACTTGTGGTTTGAAATTCATGTCAAAGGTCTTAGTTTTAGTGCTTGGAATGGTAGATTTTTATTTTATCTATTCCAGTTTAAGTTTTAGGTGATTGGCTCGTCGTTAAAAAGCTGGAAAGATAGGTGCTCTCGTTGTCATTTAAGTACTAGGATGCGTTATGAATTGCGAGCTGTTTTAAGGTAGTTATTATGCGATTTTTTAGAATTTTTGGTGGATATTTTAGTTTGAAAAGTGAAATTTTAAAAATAATATTTTGATTTATGTTATTTAAATTAGTTTTTTTTAATACACATATAAATTTAACCCCTTAAAAAAACTCTCAAAAAAAAAAACTTTGTAATTTCAATAATAAATAACAATTTTAAACGAATTAAATAAAAAGATATTCTAAAAACTTTTCAAAAAGTAATATTAAAGACTTTCAAAAAAGTACTATTAAAGACAAAATACAACTGGTTAAACAACAGCTGTGTGGGAACGTCTGGAAACGTCTAACCACGTCTAATGGTTATATAGACTCGTAAACGTCTGGAAACGTCTAACCACGTAGGAGATAGATCTCCACTATTTATGATTCCCATTCATTCAAGGGGCGGCGTAGAACATTGACTTATTTTGATGGATTTGGCTATGTATGTGCTAAATGTCTTATGTGGCCCGTTGATAGTCTTACATGGAAAAAATAATATTAATAGAAAAAAATCTGATTGTGTCGGTGAATTTTTTTCCATTTATTAGGACCGACACCATTAATCTATATCCATTTTTATTAAAATAAAAGGAACTATTTTACATTTAAAGTATTGAAAATTTTTAAGTTAAAAGAAAATTTAGTTTTTAATTTAATATTTTTAATATAAAGAAATTAAATGGAAATATTTATAATTTTATGTTTTCTCAAGGATTGTAAGAAAGGAGTTATAAATCTTTGTTTTATTAAGTTATAAAAATATTTAAAAAAAATAAATTTAAATAATTTAAATCTTATTTATTTTTAAAAATAAATAAGAAAGAAAAGTCTAATTGTCATTTTTAAAAATGTTGTTTTTGTGATCAAGGAGAAGGGAAAGAAGCGCTCCAAGATCGTTATAGTTGGGTTGGTTTAATAATTCAAGAAGATAGGAGATGTGGCTGATGATAAGGAATTGAGATTGGATGTGCGCAAGAGTCAGGCAATCTAAAAGGAAGTGATTTTCATCTTCCACATTCCTAGTATCACAAATATGATAGATTCTATCGTCCGAGGGAATCTTGGGAGTAGACCATCGTCCTATCTCACTCCAAAGCTCATGAGAATTTATACTTATCCTAGTGATGTTCAGTTTCCTCTTAGCATTGGCCAACATAGAGAGATAATTATGGTTATCAAGGGTGAGGTTGATCACCTCCTTATAGTATCTTAGCTTCCTTTACCCTTCAACTCCTTATTATCCCATATATTGTCTTTAAAATTGGAGGCAATAGTATCTTTGGTATTATCCTTGCTTCCCATGATGATATCTTCCTTAATCCCCCAAAGGTTGAGCCAAGAGTAGGCATCCTTATGCCATCCGCGCTTGAGGCGCAAGAGGGGGTTTTGACTAAGGTTAGAAGCAATTTTTGCGAGCTTCTTGGATTCCAAGTTGTAAAGCTTCTTCTTATACATCAGATATCTAAACATAGTTGTACTTTCAATGAGGGAAAAGCCATCTTTGATCAATAGGATAGGATAGGGAGTATTTCCCTTGATCTTGAGGTTATATGTTATGAATTGCTTTTAGATCATCTCGTTCTTTCTCCACTACTCTCTAGATATACTGCAACCCCAAACTTCACATCTGTATAAGACAAGAGGGGTGATTAGAGTCTCAAAGAGGAACCTCTTTTTACTCCAGATGTAAAGATCGACCAACTTACAATTGTTTTCAAGCTCATAATAAGATTTCCAACCTCCAATAATACTTTTCTCAATGCTATAATTCTAGTTGAGCTGATGAGGAAAGTCAATGCCCAAATATGTATAAAAAGAAACCTGCTCTAGAAAATGGTTATCATAGACGAAACCACCATGGGTGATAGTTTTTTATTTAATGATCATGAGTATCATTTTGTCAATATTAACTCTCATACCCATCTTGGAGCAGTAGACATGAAGAGTCTTAAACTGCTTATCTAGTTCATCATGACTTTTTGCAAGAAGAATAATATCATCAGCGTAAAGGAGAAGAGTAATGATTATGTGAGTGAGCTCGGTGCCCTTGCAACCTGCAGTTTCCAGACACTCCTCTAGCTTATCGATGTAAATACCATAAAGGGTACGGGATAGAGGACACCCTTACTTAACCCTGATATTGCATTTAATATCTTTAGACCACCCTTTGTTGGTCTTAAGCTTGGCAATGGCGGTCTCGTAGAGCCGGATCACAAAAATGAATAGATCAGGAGGAGCCATGATCTCTTCAAGTCTCTCCGAAAGCTTATCTCAAGCGACAATGTCAAAATTTTTTCTAAAGTCTTCAAAACAACTTAAGAGATCAGTTTTACTATTGCGACTACTCAGTAATGATCCTCACAGTGACAAGATGGTCAATATTCGAGTGATGTCTCCTAAAACCAACTTGCCCTTTTACCCTCGTTCTCAACCCAAAGGCTAAACTTCTTTTCTAAAATGAGCTCATAAAGCTTTGGATAAGATGTGGCTAATCATAATGATCATGATTGAATTAGAATGGGTAAAAATGTATATTAGTATATTTATATTGAGAAAGTAGTATAGTGAAATATAAATCAATAATTATATTTGGGTTGAGAAACTAGTTTTATAAAAAATATATAATTAGATAAATTGTATTTTTATTTTTTAATTTATTTTTAAATTTAATAAAAAAATTAAAAAAGTAATTTTATTTAATTAATGAAATTCCGTATTTAATATGAAATATGTTAATGAAATAGGATTATAACTTCAAAATTATAAATTTAATGTTCATTTAATTATTTAATTTAAAACTTCAATATAATCATGAATAAGTTGGAGTGATAAGTGTATACGATGATGTGTCAAGTTGCAAATTTCATATTTTAAACCTATATAAATGAGTAAATTGGATTTTTGTTTTATGTAAAGTTAAAATAATTTTATTTTAAAAATATAATTAAATAAATTAGATTTTAATATTAAAATTTATGAAAATGTTAAATTAAACTGATATTTAATTAATAAACAATTTGAATTACATTATTATAATTTGAATTAAATTTATATTCTTCAATATTTAAAATTAATAGTTAAAAACATTAAAGGATTTAGTTAAAAACTTTAGAGGACTTACCACCGTTTTTGTCATGAAAATAATAAATAAATTATATATATGGTATAATTTATTATATATTTTCTAATTATATAGAAAATATAATTTAGTTAACTTATTACAGTTTCTTACCTATCATAAATTTAAGAACAGATTCAAATATCATAAGAAGTGATTGATGGTGAAAACCATCTATAATGTAAATAAACTATAACAAATAGTATAGGGAAATCTAGGTGAGGGTATTTAATAAGGTATATTCCACCTCTTCATCTAACTTGTGGTTTGAAATTCATGTCAAAGGTCTTCGTTTTAGTGCTTGGGATGGTAGATTTTTATTTTATCTACTCCAGTTTAAGTTTCAGGTGATTGGCTCGTCATTAGAAAGCTGGAAAGAATTTATCTCTCAGTCCAGTGCGCGGATGAAGCAATACGCAGACAGATCTTTGAAACAACAAAGGCCGTTGCGGCCAGGTATTTTGCGAAATCGCTTGTCGAGTTTTGTGCTAAGGATGATCATATGTTGCATAGTTTTTCGGGGTATGATCACATCTGTTTCTGGCCGTGGGCCGGGTTGTTTCAATAAAGAAATAAAATCTCTCATGGCTTTTAAAAGCAGCTTGCATGATCCTGTGGGGTGTTTGGTTTCTTGGAATGTTTCATTTAGATGTTGTGAGTGGGAAGGTGTCTCCTGCGACACAAGGACCGGCCATGTCGTTGAGGTGGATTTGCATAATTGCAGTTTGAGTGGTGCCTTTCGACCTGCAGTGCTGATTGACTTAAAGTATTTGGGGAATTTGAATGTTAGCTTCAATAATTTTACAGGCCAACCTATTCCCCAACAGCTGGGCCTGTTGAGAAATTTGAGATATCTCAACCTGTCCACAGCGGGATTTGAACGCACCATACCGTGGCAGCTCGGAAATCTATTTCGCTTGATAGTACTCGATCTCACTTCCCATGTTTCTATGCTGAGGAGTCCCGACCTTTCGTGGCTTAAAAATCTGACGGCATTGGAACAACTTTATCTCAAGGGAATCAATCTTTCAGAAATGTCACCCACATGGGGCCAATCCGTAAGTCCTCTTACTCAGCTCAGAAATCTTTCAATGACAAACTGCGGGCTGATGGGTTCCATACCCGCTTCCCTACAGAAACTAACATCCCTGGAAATTCTTCATCTGGATGGAAACAATTTTCAGTCTGAATTCCCTACTTGGTTCGGGAATATGACTAGTTTGGTCTCTCTGCAGATCTCCAATGCAAATCTCAATGGATCTTTTCCATTCGAGCTTCTCTCTCAGCTTCCTCACCTGCAAAGGATATATTTGCTAAATAATAAAATATCTGGCAACATTTCTCTGATCTTTGAAGCAAGATGGAAAAGTCTAACCCTTTTCCACATGTCAAACAATAGTTTGTACGGCTCCATACCATCTTCTATAGGAAATCTATCATCTCTGGCTGAGCTGCATCTGAACAACAACACGTTAGAGGGAAGGATTCCAAAATCACTGGCCCTCCTCCGCTCACTTACAGTACTAGACCTGGGATACACTAACATTACAGGTTCGATCCCCTTAGGAATCTACACGATGTTAAAGTCTTTGGTTTTCCTATATTTAGCATCCAATCAACTCGACGGGCAGATTCCTTCTTGCATTTGTAATCAGACAAAGAATCTGAAAGTTCTGGATCTTTCACGCAATAAGCTACATGGTTACCTGCCTTCCCAGATCGGTAATTGCTCTTCTCTCAACGTATTGAATGTAGCAAAAAATAATTTAGAAGGACAGATACCGGTGGAGCTTGGAAAATTGAACAAACTTAAGATATTGGATATCAGCTACAACAGTTTGAGCGGACATATACCCTCGTCCCTGCAAAATTGCAAAATGTTGGAATCATTGGCTTTGAGTAGAAACAGTCTATCAGGCACTGTGCCTCAATGGATTGGGGATCTGTCCATGCTCCGCATCCTTCTTCTTAGATCAAATAATTTAGAAGGGGGAATACCTATCCAGATTCGCTACCTTCAAAAACTCCAAATTATCGACCTGGGAATGAGCCATCTGTCAGGTCTCATCCCGCAACAACTTTCAAACATATCAGTAATGACTAATCCAGATTTCACAAGGTCTATTCCCACTAGACTTGGCTCTTCACAATACTACAGTGATGAAGTTTATTTGGTGGAGAAGGGTCATGAATTGGCGTATAAATACGTTGACCTCTGGACTGACACAGTTATAGATCTCTCTGCAAACAACCTGACTGGTGAGATCCCCAAGGATCTTGGATATCTCAGAGGATTGCGGACTTTGAATATATCCCATAATCATCTCAGTGGAGAAATTCCGAGAGAATTTAGCGAATTGTTGGAACTAGAAACTTTGGATATATCAGGCAACCAGTTACAAGGAACAATACCTGCAACACTTGCAGGGCTAACCTTCCTCAGTTCTTTAAACCTATCGAATAACAACCTATCAGGGAGGATTCCATCTAACCCTCATTGGGACACATTTGGGCCAGCTTCATTCTCGGGTAATCCGAATCTCTGTGGGCCTCCGCTTCAGAGGAGCTGCGGTGATCATGCTTCAGAGGCAGGCAATTACAGCAGTCCGCAGAGTGAGCATTGGTGGGAATCGTGGAAAGCTGGAATGGGATTTGGATGTGCAATTGGGTTTGGAAGTGTGATCGGAGCATTAGCTCTGAGCACGCGTTTGAGGAGGAAATATTTTCAGGTTGGTGATAGCTTTATGAACTCTTTTGAAAGCATTCGATTTATGAGAGAAAGATCTATATCAGTATTTGCACAGTAAAGGTCTATGTGTAGATTTAATGGAAAATAAATAAATGCCTAGCGAAGCATGTAAACATTGAAACACTGTGAGTCTGAGAAATCTTTTTTACGTTATAAGCTTTTGAGATTGCATTTTTTTGTTTAAAAAAAAAACTTTTAAATGTATCAATAAATGCAGGGCCTTGAAGGCTCAGAGATGAAAATGATGATTCCACTAAATTCCAGAAAATGTGTAGTCTCTTTTAAGTTTAGGTTCAGGAATCTGTTGTCATAATTCGTTTGGACAGTCTCAAACGGCTTCAATCTCCTTTTTATATTTGAATTTATTATTATTATTTTTTAAATGATTACCGCAGTTAAAGAACAATCAAGCTGCTTCTCTCTCCTTTTTAATAATCGGTTTTGTCACGGTTCGTTTGGAACAGTCTCAAACAGCTTCAATCTCCTTTTTATATTGGAAAAGAAGACAAGTTTAAATTACTGATCACCGAAGTCAAAGAGCAATAACGCTGCTTCTCTCGACCGAAGTCATGTAAGGAAGTGTCACCTAAAAAGCTTCAAATGAAACACTGAATAACTAATAGTTGGAATAGGTTACAGTAACTATCAGTGATTTAAGTAGTTATTTGTCCCTGCGTGGGACTATTAGCGATCTATACAGCGTTGACTGCATATTAATGTTTTGTTTGACCAGTATTATTTCTTGCGCCGAAGCCTTAACCAAACTTTTTTATAAAAATAATAAAATGTATTATGTTATTTTTTTTTATTGGGGGGCATTTTAAGATATTTGTTTAAGACAAAAGTCTTAAAAAGTAATTTTTTATTTTAGTTATTTTATAGTAAAATGTAATATGACAAAAATAATTTGAAACAAAATTTTATATCTAAGACAAAAACAATTTGAGACAAAAATATTTAAGACAAAAGCAATTTGAGACGAAAAAATTTAAGACAAAAGTATTTTAAAACAAAATTTTATATTTAAGACAAAACGAGTTTGAGACAAAAATATTTTAAGACAAAACTTTATATTTAAGACAAAAGTAGTTTGAGACAAATATATTTTAAGACAAAAGCAATTTGAGACAAAAATATTTTAAGACAAAATTTTAGATTTCAAAAACAATTTGAGACAAAAATATTTAAGACAAAAGCAATTTGAGACAAAAAAATTTAAGACAAAAGTATTTTAAGACAAAATTTTATATTTAAGACAAAATGAGTTTGAGACAAAAATATTTTAAGACAAAACTTTATATTTAAGACAAAAGTAGTTTGAGACAAATATATTTTAAGACAAAAGCAATTTGAGACAAAAATATTTTAAGACAAAATTTTAGATTTAAGACAAAAGCACTTTGAGACAAAAATATTCAAGACAGAACTTTATATTTAAGACAATGGCAACTTAAGACAATGACAATTAAGACGAAACCCATTTAAGATAGTTAGAAATTAAGACAAAATCATTAGCATTGGGAAGTTTGCATTGAAATATCCATGAGTGGATAGTGGATAAAGTTATATTTTTTATTTTTGAAAATAGATATTCAAACCACATGAAATTTAATCATGTCATATAATTTATTTCTTTTATATTACATTTTTCTTTTTTCATTAAACCACATTCTAAAAATTTAATAAATAAATAGATTAAAGAAATATTATTTTTTGGTTGGCAACTCAAGGGGATTTGAACTTTGAATCTCATGTTTTAACCATAGCTGCTCCAACACTAATATTCTTGGGCATATTATGTTTTTTCCTACTAACCGCTCCAAATATATACAACCTCTAAGAAGTAGTAGGGCCAAGGAAAAGAGCTACAAGTTCCCCAAATCCGATCTACATTTCCTGGACAATCACATTTCCCCCAAATGTCCTCCACATATTTGCCTTGGTGTATTGGAGTTTGAAAAATACATAGGATGCCACAAGTAATCCTAATCATAAGACTCAACTTTCCTAATGACTAGGAGGCCTTACAAATAAAAAAACATCTTAACTTATAATGCCTAAAATTACTAAAATTTCCTATCCCAAATATGAAATTAGAAATTCTACAAAATTATAGGGCAACAAGGAAACCAACTTCCTCTTCCAAAAATCTCTAAGACCTTATGGAGGACAAATACAAATTTTGAAATAAATTGTTGAAATTATGCTCTTGCAACAATAGCTACCAATGTATCCTTGTAGGCCACCCCCTTTAACAATAGTAATACCAATGTCCTTTACCAGCTAGAAGGAATTCCTTACATAATTCTCTCTTAGATCCCCTTAACCCATTGCAATGATTGTCATTGATGCCTACCTAGTTGTAAGCACATTAAGAAGCAATGTAGCATATTGCTGGTTGAGGATTTCGATAAGTATGTGATTTTGTTGACATCCTGTGACTGTCCCATATGTGAATATATAAAATCTTAGATGCATGTCGCCCTCACACTATAACATGACTTAGTATTGCCTATCATACCGTGTCACTCCCTCCTTGAGACACCTAGAACTCGCTAACACTCCTTGTCACACACTCTTATTCATTCATTTATGAATTTTGACCTAGTGCACCTTTGTTATGTTTTCCTGGCACTCCCTAACACTCCTTAGCACACATTGGCACACCTAGGCACTTGGAACAACATTGTATGCTTCCCTAGCACTCTAACATGCCTCGGTACTTCCTAGAATATCGTGTCACTCCCTTCTTAACACACCTGGAGCTGGCTTATACTTCATTTCCATGCATTTTAAACTAGTGCCCCCTTGTGTTTCCCTGACACTTGGCCCTCACACTCCCTAGCATGTGTTCATGCCACACCCTGACACCTGCCACATCTTAGCATGCTTATCATGCCATGGAACTGCCTAACATGTCTTAGTACTTTTAGGAATTCCCTGACACACCTTGGTATTCCTTAGCTTTCATGTCATCATAGATAACCTTGCTTTTTTGTGACTTGGGAACCAACCAAGTCATTGGAAAATCGATGTTGTGCCCAACCCAAAGTTTCCCTTTGTCTGAAACTACTTTGTCCAACCCTTTATGTAACCATAGGCTTACCTCCTACAAGTCTTATTCTGACCTTCCCCTAACACACTTTATCCTTGAGACACTTGGAATTCGTTGAAACTACTTGGCACACTCTTATTCATTTATTTACATGCATTTTGACCTAGTTCTCCGTTGCAATGTCCTGGAACTCCCTAACAGTCCTCAACATCCATTGAAAATTTCTGGAATGTGTTAGCATGCCTTTTCATTCCTTGGCACGCATTGACACTCCTTAGTTATCATGCCCTCACAATTACCCTTACTTTTTTGGAACTTGGGAACCCAACCAAGTCTTTCCTTGAATATAACAACTTGACCAAGTTACGGTTACTACAACTAGATTATGCCTTGTTCACCTAAGAAATGACTATAACCCCTCACCCATTTAACCCCCTAAACGCTAAACCCCTAACCCATTTAACCCCCTAAACCCCTAACCCCTAACCCCTTAAACCCTAATTCCTGACCCCTAACCCATTTAACCCCCTAAACCCCTAAAACCCTAACCCATTTAACCCCCAAACCCTAACCCCTAACCCCTAACCCCTAAAATACTTAACTGCTAAATCCCTTAGCCCCCTAAACCTCTAAACCCGTAACCCATTTAACCCCCTAAACATTTAACCCCTTAACCCCTAACCCCTAAAATCCTTAACTACTAAATCCCCTAACCCCCTAAACCTCTAAACCGCTAAACCCATTTAACCCTGTAAACCCTAAACGTCTAACCCTTAAACCCTAACCCCTTAAGCCCTAATTCCCAACCCCTAAACCATTTAACCCCCTAAACCCCTAAAACCCTAACCCATTTAACCCCTAAACCCTGAACCTCTAAACCCTTAAACCCCTAAACCACTAACACCTAAACCCCTAATCCCTTAACCCCTAAACCGTTAACACTTAACCATTAACCCATTAACCCCTCAACCCTAACCCCTAAAATCCTTAACTGCTAAATCCACTAAGCCCTAAGCCCCTAATCCCTAATCCCTTAACCACTAGCTCATTATTCACCTAACCCCTAACTGCGCGTAAATCCCCTAACACCTAAGCCCCCAATCCCTAATCCCTTAACCAATAACTCATTATTCCTCTAACCCCTAAATGCGCCTAAATCCCCTAACCCCTAACCCCTCAATCCATAACCCCTTAACCACTAACTCATTATTCCCCTAACCCCAATCCCTAATCCCTTAAATACTAATTCATTATGCCCCTAACCCTTAAGCCCCCAATCCCTAACCCCTTAACCACTAATGAGAATATACCACAGTGGGCATGCATAAGAAGAAGAACCAAAGAAATCAAATTCAATAAAGGAAGCACAACCAACACTCCAAACTCGCTTCTCTAAAACACATACAACTGCAATAAATCCTATTGAAGCTTACAAATTTATCAAGCCCTAATTAACTTACTAACAAATTCAACAAGCCGACATGCTACAATTTGTTGAGTCACCCCCAAATCAATTAGTAATTATTGCATGAATGTACATTTGTTTGTAGTTTTATTTAAAAGGTTGAAATTCTCTCAAGAGTGTATAGAATATATCCAAAAGTTTAAAAAAATGAAAATTTTGCTTACCTCCACAAGGTATCATCACACCTGGATAGGTGAAAACATACAAGTCTAAATCTTCTACCTCTCAGTCTCAATGGCACTTCAACATGTCAATAACATACTTGCAACAATGCTTAATGAGTTTTGTCTATTGGCTAAAGAGATGTAGATCCATCCATCCAAAAATAAACATCTCAATCAATCCGACACCATAAATTGTGCTAAATAGTTCATCATGTTATTTCAAATATTACAATATTTTCTTATATTAGCTCACAAATTCCTTGAATATTTGAAAGCCAAACTACCTTAGCACAATATACCAGAAAGATTTGTACTCTAAAAGACATAAAAAGACAACAAACTGAAATAGGAACTTTAACTCTAATCCAGACACTTCATTCTTAGCAACATGATATCTAATGAAGATGATATGTGGAAAAAAAGGCTTCATATATTGTCTATCACATGTCAAACCAAGTGAACAAACACATGCACATAAAACATCAGAAATAGGGTTCATAGATCGACTTGTATTCTATGGTTTCAAACCCTTCTTGTCTCCTTCAAGGGGGTTTCTGAAGGTCTTAAAAAAGACTTCCTTTTGCTAACAAAATGGATTTTTTCTTTCACACATGTATGGAAACGTACTTTCCAAATCATATTGTAATAGATTCATAAGGTGATATTATTGGTATTAACTACACCTTATTTGGAGACATCATTTTTATTGTAGGGGTTGGTACCTTTCAATTGGATGTGGTTGGTGATGTGAAGACTACTCAACCTCTAGTAAAGATTCATACTAACTCTAACAAGCTTATGGATGCTTTTTTACAAAGGGAGACCCCTCTAAGCTTAACTCATTGGATTATTTCTTTATTCATGCTAATTATTGTTCTCAACTTTCCTTCTCCAAGGGGTTGAGACTATTTGCTTCATTTATTTTACATGGCCCGATGAAAGAAGAAGAATGGAGATTGTCTCCACATCTTTTCCATTTCGCTAAGTTACAAAATAAGAGTCAAATTCTATAGCCAATAGAATAATAGTCTCTTGATACACCTTTAGTGAGCTATGCATAGCTCTCACCTATCACTGTAGCTCAATGAAATGACATCTAATAGCTCCAAGACACCATTATAAATGGAGTAGTTGTGAAGTTGTTGTTAGATGATTGCCTCCAAATGTTCAATTCTCATGAATTTTGGGGGAGGGGGGTCTTTTGGTGTATTGAGTGGCGCAAGGGGACATAAGGGTAGCATGGATGGGTAGAAGTGAGAGGTTCGAGCATGGTTTACTGAGATCTATAATCCTAACATTAGAGAATGAGAAGGAGCCTTAGGGCCTTATGGCATAGGGGCTAGGGGAACTATAGGTAAGGCAATGAGAGAAATTGATAGGGGAACCCCCAATAGTTGTGACAAGGGGTTAGGGGCCACATTATCACAACCCATATGCACTTAACCCATAACCACTAAAGTCCCTATCCCTTTAACCCCAAAGCCACAATCCCTTAATCCCTACACCCATAACTCATAACAAATTAACCCCTTGATCCCTTAAACCCAAAGCCATTAACCCCTTAACCCCTAACCACTAACTTAGAATCCTTGAACCCCATAAACCCTAATACCATATCCTCTTAGACCTTGACCCTTAACCCATAACCCCTAACCCCTAAACTCATTAAACCCTAACCCCTTAACCTTCTGACACCTAAATAACATAACCCTTATGCACTTAACCCCTAAAGCCCCTGAAATGTAAGCCCTTGATGGTTAATATTAACCTCTAAATCCCTTAACCACTAAGCCATTAACCTCTAACCCTTAAACCCCCTATACCTCAACCCCCTAACTCTAAATCCCATAAGCCCTAACCGTTTACCCTTTACCCTTAACCCCTTGCTCCTAAACCCTTAAACCCATTAACTCCTAGAACCCCTTAGCCTTTATCCCAAACCATAGGTGCTCCAATGCTAATATTCTTGGGCATATTATGCTTTTTCCTGCTAACCGCTCCAAATACAAACTCTAAGAACTAGTAGGGTCCAAGGAAAAGAGCTACAAGTTCCCCAAATCTGATCTAAATTTGATGGACAATCACATTTCCCCCAAATTTCCTCCACATATTGGCCTTGGTGTATTGGAGTTTGAAAAATACATAGGATGCCACAAGTAATCCTAATCATAAGACTCAACTTTCCTAATGACTAGGAGGCCTTAAAAATAAAAAATAAAAACATCTTAACTTATGCCTAAAATTACTAAAATTTCCTATCCCAAATATGAAGTTAGAAATTCTACAAAATTATAGGGCAACAAGGAAACCAACTTCCTCTTCTATAAATCTCTAAGGCCTTATGGAGGACAAATACAAATTTTGAAATAAATTGTTGAAATTATGCTCTTGCATCAGTAGCTACCAATGTATCCTTGTAGGCCACCCCCTTTAACAATAGTAATACCAATGGCCTTTACCTAGAAGGAACTCCTTACATAATTCTCTCTTAGCTAGCCTTAACCCATTGTAATGATTGTCATTGATGCCTACCTAGTTGAAAGCACATTAAGAAGCAATGTAGCATATTTCTGGTTGAGGATTTCGACAAGTATGTGACTTTGTTGACATCTTGTGACTGTCCCATATGTGAATATATAAAATCATTTTTTTGGTACCAGTTTCAGGATTGATACCATCAAGTGTGTGCGCTAACATGGATGGAACACTAACTGCATGTTGTATATATTGTAATGTAAATGAATAATCTCTTCTGGAAAAGGCTCCACTCATAATGCCATTTTGCAAATGCTTGCACTTAGTAATCATGGTCAGATTTTAAGATGCCATGTTCTGGTAAGGGTAAACCTACCTATCCATCTCTTTAAACGCACACATCACACATGTTGGCTTGATCTTGTGCTTGTTGTGGGGAAAATGTTGTTGCAGTGGAACCCCCAAATTAGATTTATTTGGGTTGACCCTGATT
>JAXQQM020059257.1:0-41319 GCA_034641835.2 Pinus albicaulis
AACATTTTTCATTGATTAGGGTCTATGATATTATGGGAAAGTGATGGAAAGAGGTGAGAAAAATTGTCAAAGAGAGGGTAAATTTGAGGTTCAACAGGATCACTGAAGCCCTCACCATAGGACGAGGCAGATTGTTGCTAAGGATTGGGACTAGCCATGAAGTGATAGGTGTTAAAAATTTTGATTCACTTCAGCAGTATTGGGCTAGCCTTGATCATCACATAGATTATGGTCAAGATTTATCAGAGAGGAGGCTTTGGTATGAGCATGTTGGGTATTCAGTCATGGTCTAAGTGTCATAATATCAGCAGGATAGGTTCCTTCTACGACGGGTAGGGGATTCTATCATCACAGGGTTGAGCAGTTCAATTACCCATAGAGGTGAGTTGGTTTCTATAACGTAGGGTCATCCAAATATTCCATTTGGCTTTATATATTCGTTAATGGTGTGGGGAACTTCACCGGTGTGGCAAGGTGATCGACAGGAGGAGATCAATGGAGGCCCGAGTATACGAGGGTTCAATCCCACCAGGATTGGATTGCATCATCAGGAGTTTACTCTTGTAGTGCATGAGATGGACTACTCAGTTGATCAGAGGCTAAGTATTAAGCTCAAAACTTAAAGTGCTCATAAATGCTCTAAATCAGAACTACAATGAAGAGCTCGTCGCCAGGAATCTGATGCAATTCATTTCATAAAAAACTGACTCCGGATGAGGAAGTTATGACCTGTTTTTCATTTACCTAAACAACTAAAAAAATTGAAAAATAGTGACAGGTTGATGACATCGAAACCCAGTCAACACTCCAGGTATATTTAGGGAATATTCTCCAAATTTAGCCCAATGACACTGTGACAAGTGTCACAATAGGTTTCGTCAGTGAACTTGGAGGTGAAATTTTTGTATAGTTTATCCTAAGGTTGAAGGAGGATTTTTTTTAGTTTGGAATAGTCCAACCAGAGCTAGACATGTGGTGTAGCCAGGGGACACCACGTGCCCCCTCTGGTGGACCCATCCAAACCTTGGAGGAACTAGTTGAATATTATGTCAAAGTCCGAATTTGTTATTACACGAAAGATCTGCTATAATTAGCACACATATATATTTCGGGCTTTCTGGTTGAATATACTTTATATAACCCAAAGTATAAACCATTGGACAGGGGGACATATATCATGGGAGAGATATTTAATTTAACCAAATTTTTTAAACTAAAGGTTGAACATTATACGGTGGAGCAAAATTCTAGTGCAGGGGTCGGGGTCGAACCCACGACCTACTCCACATAGTTCCAACGACTTACCACCTACTCTATCTGATTGGTCTTAACACTATACGGTTGCAACCACCATTTGAATTTTACTAGATTCGAGAGCGGGGGTTTGGAGGGGGCCATCACCCTCCCATATGACTACGATGAAGAGACCGTGGGCAGAGCCGAATCCAACTAGCAGAGTATTGACTCCTTAATCCACGTTTATTTCAACTAAGTCATGGATTAACATTAATTTAAACCAATTTATGAAATACGGTTAAGGCACAGTTGAGATGCACTTATCACAATTAAGCGTGGTCTTAACTATTAATTAATCTAGTTTCTAATTAGCGGTGGAGTTAGTAGAGCCACCTATTTTGGCGAGACCACCAAATTGGCAGAGATATCTGAAGTCTTCTCCAGATTTGGAGGAGATATTGAAGGGAAAAAAAATTTGACCATAACTAGAGAAATTTTCAACCAATTTTAGCTCAGGAAGAGTCATTCTTGGTAGATTTTGATGTTTTGGACACATTGGAGTAGGTTGCAGAGGCAATAGAAGACCATAAACAATAATATTTTCACAATTGAGCTAATACAAAGGCCCATTCCATGGAAGTTGGACCAAGGAGGTGTAGCCGAGGAGGGGTGAACTTCTTCATAAAAATAAAGTGTTAATGGATCAATTGTGATGGTTTGTTGTGTGTTTGTTTAATGTTGTTCAAAATTTAGTTTCAATGATTTTATGTTCAATTATTCAACTTAATCTCCACACTTTTACTTGTTAATCAATCATAAACACTTCAATAAGCCCATGTACAAGAAGAAAATTTCATCACTTTTAATATAAATATGAATATTAAATTATCATAACAAAACTAACATTCAAATTCAGATCAAGATGGTATCAGAGGAAAGGTTATTTGCTTGTTTTTCTTGAGTTTTGTGCAAGAAGGGTTTTAATAGTTGAAATTTTGTGATGCTTACAAGGTTGAAGTTGCAGAGAGGAGAAGGGAAACTATTGGTTTCTATTCCTGAGGTTAGGACCAGAAGAAGGAGAGCTACAAGAGCACCATCTCCAACCAAAGTTTCATTTCTAGCTACACTTGAAGCACCTCAATTTTTATCTCCAGAAGCTGGGATTGAGGAGGTGCAAATTGCACAACAGGCTGAGTTGATTGAAGAGGTACAAGCATCAGAATCTGATTTTGAATCCATATCCATCATGTCAGGTGTTGGAGAGACTCAAGGTCATTCAGAAGAGGATAATGTCACGAGAGACTTCAATGACATAAAGAGGATGGTTAAAATTATGTTTGATGCATTTACTGATGGGATGGTAGGAGAAGGTTCTAAGCCTTCACATGGAGAAGGAACTTCACATGATAAGAAGGATGAAGAGAAGAGTTCAAGGGGAAGTGGAGGAAATTCTTCTCCATCTCCACCATCCTCATACTCATCATCTTCATCAGCATCATCTTCCACTTCCACCACAAAAACCACCCATACTCATTCAAAAACCCCAAAAGGAAAAACTCCATTACTCAAATTGGACATTAAGTTTGAAATTCCCATGTACAATGGTGAGGTAAATGCAGATAATTTGGACAATTGGATCCATCAATTGGAGGTTTATTGCAGAATTCAGAACCTACAAGAAGACGACATAAAGATTTAGTTGGCTTCATTAAGGCTAGAAGGAGAAACACTAGTCTGGTGGGAAGCAAAGACTCAAGAGCAAATGTGAATCTATGGTAATATATCCATTTCTTGGGTTGAGTTTATTTATTAAATTAAAAGACAATTTTATCCTTTAGCTTATATGCAAAATCCCATTATGAGTTGGCAAAACTTTAGGCAACTCAAGGGTCAAATAGTTGAAGAATATACCCCAGGAGTTTAGGAAAAGGGATTTTTTGTTAGGAATAAACTTGAATTCCCAAGATATACTCTTGAAATACATTGGAGATTTACATTTCTATTTGAAACATATTATCCTTATGTTTAACCCAAGAAATTTAGATGAAGTTTGTGTGCAAGGCACGCATCTTGAAGCTAGGGGAAAGAACGTTCAGGAAGAGGGTAGTAAGAAGAAGCCATTCAAGGGTAAGGGAAAAGAGAAGGGAGGAAAATGGAAGGGAAAGAAGAATGCAAGTGTTAAGAAATAAGGGGAGAAAACTACATGTAAACATTGTTCCAAATAATGGCATGATGAAGCCCACTATTGGAAATTACATCCCGAACTAAGGCCTAAGAAACCAAACAACAAGGGTAAGAAAAAGATGACTACCACCACACAACATGATCTTGGATCTGATTCTGGTGATGAGACCAAGATTGTATCCATGGTGAAAAAGGGAAAATAATACATAGCAAGAACCATTTCCTCAAATTGTCACAACAACACTCCAAATGAAGAAACAACGATAGAATTGTTCCATGTAAGGGTGACTTCAAATCATACAAAGATTGATGCATTGTTTGATAGTGGGTCACAAGCAAACTTGATTTCAGAATACTTGGTAAAAAATATTAACCTTGAAACTGTACCACATCATAAGCCATATCCTTTGGGTTGGATAGTCAAGAATGCCAATTTACATGTTACAAGGAAATGCATATTCCAGTTTTCCATTACTACAAACTTTGTTGATGAAGTTGAGTTAGATGTGGTTCCACTTGACATTTCAGGAATTATCTTTGGAAATCCATATTTGTATGACAAGAAAGTGGTATTTTATCACCATGATAACAAATATAATTTTCTCAAGGATGGGGTGGAGTATATTGTGAGAGCTCATCGCAAAAAGTTGAATATTTCTTTAGTTAATGCAGGGCAGATGAAGAGACTAGTTAATGCAAGTAAAAATTTTGTGTTTATCATGATTAAGAAAAAGGATGATATTGAATATGAATATTTTGAAGGATGTGATGAAAATTTAAAATCTGATTTGTATGACGCGGTAAATTAGCATGGCGAGATGTTTCAAGAACCAAATGGGTTACCTCCCAAGAGGTGAATTCAACATGAGATTCAACAACAACAAGACGTTCCACTTCCAAACATTGGTATGTATCGCATGTAAATCATGGAGAGTTTGGAAATCAAGAAACAAATCCAAGAATTTTTTAACAAAGGTATCATACGCCCATCTATTTCTCCATGTGGTTCACTAGTTGTTTTGGTACCAAATAAGGATAGGACTTGGCGCATGTGTGTGTATTTCCGTGCACTGAATAAAATCACGGTAAAGAATCATTATCCACTTCCATGAATTGATGATTTTCTTGATCAATTAAGGTATGCAAAGCATTTCACTAAGCTAGACTTACGAAGTGGTTATCATCAAGTTAGAATAGCTTAAGAAGACATTTGGAAAAATGCATTTAATACTAGACAAGGATTGTTTGAGTGGATAGTTATGCCTTTCAGTCTAAGCAATGCTCCAGCTGCTTTCATGAGAGTTATGAATGATGTTTTAATAAAATTTCTAGATTAATTTGTCATTATTTACTTAGATGATATTTTGATATTTAGAAAATCAAGAGATGAACATGTCATGCATGTGAAAAAGGTACTTGATGTCTTGAAAAAAGAGCAGTTATTTTTAAATATGTCGAAGTGTGATTTTGGCAAGACTTATTTAGTGTATTTGGGACACATTGTTGGATGAGGTGAGTTGAAGATAGAGAACACCCTTCACTTCCTAAAAGTTTTAAATGATAACACAAATGCTAATAAACAAAGTCATCAGCATTCATTAAGAAAGTGAAATGAACTCAAACACCATTAACATATATTCAGCAAAATATTATGCAATTGTGATATGAATTGAAGATACAGTTCCCTTAATCTAAAGATGTTCAGAAACTGAGAATATAATACTCAATAGTGCTCATACATATGTCAACACCAGATCCACAAAGGGATTTTTGAAAATGCTTGTATTCATGCTCAAAATTGTATAATCTTGGTAATACAATGTGCTCAGCTCGAGTCCCCAAACAAAAGATCTTTTACAATTTTCTCGAAGGGAGTTTTATAGACCAAAATTTTCCCTTTGGGCTTCCTGACTTTTCGCCTCCCCAACTGTTGAGTTGCTTTGTGACCTGAATGAGAGCTGCAACCTACTACCCAGTTGCGAAATGAGACCTGCGACCTATTGCCAAGTGCGACCTGCGACCTACTGCCATATGATCATGAGGAAGTGCGTGTGATCATGAGGTCGGGAGCATCAACTTGTTGTTCTATGAGGAAGTTCTGCCACGCACGATAATCCGTCGCTATAGGGGAAATCAAGGGAACTTCTTCTCTCAACCGATGCAGACACTCCAAAGCATTAGGAATTAAAGTTTCTCTTTTTTGTGTGACCAGGTTGGATAGGGAGGCCAGTTTGGTGTAGATCCAGACTGGTGTGACAATGAACTTCCTCAAGTTGTCCTGTGATGCTGCAAGATCGGAAGTGGCAACGGCTTGTTTGATGGGTTGCAAAAATTTCTGGATCTCCTGATCCACCTGTTCCCATGTCTTCTCCTCGCCCAATGCACCCAACGATGGAATGTGATGTAGGGTGTGCATTGAATCGATGCCACTGATCAGATGCTCATATGCGTCCATCACCTTATCTAGGTCCTTAGATAGCTTATATTTAGACTGTGTTTTAATCCAGATCTGGACCTTGGCATCTTGTGTGTGGATCCAGTCTTTCTTTGGCAGGTTTTCGGGAGCCTGGGGGTACCGGCCTGTCCATTCTATCATTCTATCCAAAGCGGCTGAGGCCTCCTTCAGCTGCTCACTCCTCTGCTTGGTCTCTGCTTAGGCTCTTACCAAGGGGGCAACTGTTTGTTTTATAGTAAACATTTCCCCATAGACCTATCTCATGGTGACCTCTAATACATCCAGCTCTTTTCAGATGGTGAGCGGTACTTCGTTGATAAGGGCAGTTTTGTCTTGGAGCTGCTGAATCTCTTCCCTTAATGCTACCCTTTCCTGCTCTGCGCTTGCCTCCCTTTGCTTTGCTTCTTGTAGCTTATTTTGTAGAGAGAAGATCTCTTTTCTCATTCTGTTTACATTTTCCTCCGTGGCCACGACAAAAGCTGTGCTGGCTGATGCTATCATTACTAGATTAGTCCTAGTGTCTAGGACTATGTATTTCTCCGTTGCGACTGTGGATGAGGCAGAAGGGTTTCGTGTCAGGCATCTTCTTTTCTCCTGTTAGATCTTGAAGGAGAACTGATCGTATGTAAGCCTGGTGAGATTGAATACTTCCTCTTCTTTCCCTTCATAGGAACTCACATCGGAGAGTGTAGCACGTGTACTGACTGCAGGTACTTCGAGGGGCTGTAGCTTTGTTTGTGATCCTGCTCCTTGGGGAGATGTCTTGATGTTCTCTAGTATTCTATCCTCCTCTTCTTTTCTTTTCTTCTTCCTCTTTCCGCAACTGCTCTACTTCTGCCTTTTCATGTTCTATTTTCTGCCTGCGCTTTGCTTCTGCCGTTGCTTCCTGTTCGACTTTCCTTTTACGTTCAGCTGCTGCTGCTACTGCCTTTTCTGATTTTCTTTTGCGTTCAGCCTCCGTTGCTGCTTCTTGTTCTGCTTTCCTCTGGCGTTCAACCTCCACTTGATCCAACTCTCTCTTGAGTTTCCGTTCTGCCTCAGCCTCAGCCTCCTGTTCCTCCTTTTTTATCCTAGCCTCTTCTGCCTGCTGTTGGGGGTGGAGCCTGATTATCTTGTTTACTTTGTATCATAGCATTGGACCCCTGTACCTTACGAAATTTAATCGCTTCCGTGGGGGGTCCAGGGGGGCGGCAGCGCTTTTCGGAGCCCCCTCCCGGCAGGGGTTCGGGGGTAGCGCCCCCGAAGCTAGAAACAGATGTAAAATTGCCTTGTAAAAGTATAGTAATTTCTAGTCAATCTGGGCCGTTCATTAGGCAAATGATATGACGGTAGAAGTTATGTTTAGATTAGGGTTTTTTGCCCTAGAAGGAAACCCCCTTGTATATATGAGGGCATAGTATTGCAGTTGTGTATTATGAGTGTATTCTCGGAGTGAGAAACAGAGAGGGAGACTGTGAGAGAGAACAGAGGATATTACAACGGATCTGCTGTAGGTTTTGTCTCTTCATTTTTGTTGGATAATATAAAGGAAGGACTGGATGTTCGGGGTGGACGTAGCCCAAACTGGGTGAACCACGTATATCTGTGTCTCTCTGGTTTTATGTGTTTTGTGTGCTTGTATTTTCCGCATATTTTATGTGTTTTATTGCTCTGTAATATTTAATTTTCTAACACCTGCTTCTTCTTCTGCTCTGACCTCAGGCTCCTTTTGCACTTTTCTTCATCTTCTTTCATCTTATTCTCTATTTCATGCTGGGCTTTGGCTTCTTGCTCTTTCTGCTGGGCAGTAGTGTTGTGCCTTGTACTAGTTCGAGGCTTCTTAGCCTGAGAAGAAGAAGTGCCTCCTAATTCCTGGCTTCTTTCCTCCAATGTTTGGTCATCTGGGTCTTCTTGATCATACCACACCCCCAGAGCGAGTTGCCTATCTGCATTATACCAATTTCTTTTTTCATCTTCGCCCGGGAATTCCGCGTGTTGGTAGTTCCATTTGAACTTAGCCCACTTACAATGATCATGGACTATCCTCTCTGGGTCATATGTCCGGTGGTCCAATGACCCAAGGTGATAACTTCTCATCTCTTCCACTTCTGCCTCTACCTCCGTGAAATATTTGACCGTGTAGGTACCGACAGTGAGGGGTAGCGTTAGCCACGACTTATTCTTGCCCTTAGTTAGGACCTTAGAGAAACCAGAATTCATCTGGAAACAGACCTCTTGAATGAGAATTTTATCTGTAACATATTGGGGCATAGCATGGGGAGCCTTGTACGAACCAAATATTCGAATGAATGTGTACTCGGCAAGTGGGAACCAATGTGCCACCTTGCCTAATGTCTCCTTGGCTCGCTAAGACATGCAAGGAGTGTCCTGGCCGAACAATTTTATATAGAGAGATGGGATGAATACTTGAGAGATCGGCTCTATGTTCTGCTTGTATCTGGAATCCAAAAATACCTTTGTCTCTAAGTGGATTAGGCGTGACTACTTTGGATCCCAGTTGTGCACGCATCCCTCAAAGTGGCACCTCAAACAAATAACATCCAACAAGTAGGAGGCCATGTATAATTCAGAAGGATATCCATCATCCGGTACCAGTGCAGAGGATATGTTAGTCTGAAGAGAGACCACCAGTATGCTGGCCTAGTTGAACCAAGTGCCGTGCACAGTGACATACTCCATTAGGGTTGCCCATGTACCACTGAAAGTGGTGGCATCGGGACGCCCGTATAGTCTGCACAACATAGCGGCTACTAGTTTATACACCTTCCTAAGGGCTGCCACTGGGTATTCTTGATCCTTCTTGGCCTTGAATTTCTCGGGCTCCTCCCACCACCCTCTTAGAGTGTCTATTATGGGGATTGCGTGGGTGATGGCCCAATCTTCTGTGAAGTCCTCCTCTCATTCAGGAAATGCATAGTAATCTTGAGCATCCGAGCCTTTGAGAGTCGCGAAAGCTTTGCCTTCACAGTCCCTGATTACCCACTTTTTGGGGTCGGTGTTTTGTATAATCCATTCAATGACCTCCGCGCAAGGGAATATAGTAGGGTGGGCACCTGCAAGATGGAGCCTTGACCTTTGAACTTGTATGTATGCTTATCGATCAGGGAGGTCCTCTGGGAATTCCTGTCGAGAAAATTACTGGTACACTTGGTACCAATGCATGCTTTCCCCTTTGGAAAATGTGCACAAGGTGTCCCTGTAGATCGGGGGTGGAGACATCGGTATATCCATCTCTATGTCCTCTGCTTCCAGGCTCTTGTTCTTTCTTCGGGCCACTGGAGGTCCCATGTCGCTTGAATCTGAGGAGATAGGGACACACTCTAAGTCTGCTTCGAATTCACCTGTCATGTTCATGAAAGAGTCCCAGGATAAGAAAGATGCCATGATAATACAAGCCTAGGTACAATTATTAATTTTTTCAACCGGAGACACAGGAAGGGCTGAATTAGCTACCCATGACTGGGTCGCGGGGTCGCAAAAGTCATGATGTTGAAACTCTCAATGATTTTGTGACTTCGCGACCTTGCGACCTGGTCGCAAGGTCGCTGGGTTGTCAATTCTGGGAAGACCGACAAAAGTGCGACCTTGTGACCTTGCGACTAGGTCACGAGGTCGCTAGGTCGAAAACTCTAAGAAAACTGATGGGAGTGCGACTCTATGACCTACGACCGAGTCGCAGGGTCACTAGGTCGCGGAGTCACGTGAAATTAGAACAAAGGACGAATGCGACGTAGCGACTTAGCGACTGGGGTCGTAGGGTTGCAAGGGTTGCAAGTCGCACTAGGGCTTGCCAGAGGTTTTAGCGCGCGCTGCGTCAAGTCAATTTCCCTCTAAATTCACAATTACAAGGTTAGGTGGGCCAAGACAGAGAAAGGGAAGAGTTTTTGTGGCAGAACATAGGCCATAAGGGTCTGGATGGGAAGCAGTGACAATGTTATACAAGCAGGGGAAATGTTAGAGCAAAAAAGGGGGAGCACTAAGTCTCAAATGATGAACAGGGGCCAAGAAAGAGGGCAATTTAAAGGCTAAGGTAGGGAAAATAAGGTAAGAAAATTATAAAAGGAAACATCAGGAGGAAAATGACAACTTACCTGGGAAAATCACGCTCCAGTCGACCTGTCAGAAGCGTTTATTTCTATCCGCTGAACGTGCATAATGCAACCTAGTGACCCTTCTATTTATAAAAAGGTCGCATGTGTGGGCCATTAATGAGGTCGCAGGGTCACATTATGCGGTGGTTTGAGGGAGGTGCGACCTTGTGACGTCGGGGTCGCGGGGTCGCGATTTTTAAAACTAAAGAAAACTGTGACCTAGCGACTTAAATTTTCAAACTTTTACTTAGCTTCTTTCTGTACTCAAGGGGCTCCAAAAAATTTTCAAAGGTGGATTTTTGGAGGGTTTTGTAGAGGCTAAAACACCCCTGCAGTTCATACAGACACAAGGGAAGTTGCAGAATGATCACCATTAGAAGTGGTCCACATATATACAACAATTTCATTTGAACATCAAGTGTAAGAAGGGAAACATCAAAAATGTTGTAGACTACCTCAGCCGAACAACAATCGTGGCGCTAACCCCCGTTCCCAACTCTTGTGGGCACGAGACTTCTGATTGGCTGCTTCTCTACCAGCGAAATCTAGAATTCAACCACACATACAAGACACTCTTAGAGGGTATGCAAGTTCCAAATTTTCACCTCCAGGATGCACTGCTATGTCACCTGGGACACCTTTGTGTTCCTTCAAGTGAGCGTTCCAATATGATTTGGGAAGCACACTACAGTTGATTCACTGGGAATTTCGAGGTTGAGAAAATAGTGGGAGTACTGAAGAAGTATTTCTATCGGTCAAACCTTCAACAGGATGTTGGGAAGTACATCAGATCCTGCACTACTTTCTCCATTGCAAAACCGACCATCAAGAAGCAAGGCCTTTATGCTCTGCTACCTACCCCTAGTTGACCTTGGGAATCAATCTCCATGGATTACATGTCGGGCCTTCCTTCTACTAAGCATGGAAACAACTGTGTTTTCGTGGTCGTTGACAGATTCTCGAAGATGGCCATTATGTCGGTCTGCAAGAAGAATATCACAGTAGAAGCCATTGTTAAACTCTTCTTTGAACAAGTGTGGGTGAAATTTTGGATCCCATAGTCTATCATCTCATTATGAGACAACAGGTTCCTCAACACATTTTGTTCTAGCCTCTGGTCAATGCTGGACACCAAGCTCACCAAGTCCACAACTTTCCATCCCCATGCTGATGGACAAACAAAGGTTGTCAACAGGATGATTATACACATTCTGCACATGCATGTTGGCGAGTGATCAGGTCTCGTGGGCAATACCTAGGTTCAGGAATTGTGGCCAACAAAGGAATCTGATGTAGTCTAGGATGACGCCGGCATTATAACCCTACTCTGGAGAGTAGAGAGTCTCACTCGAGGCGTGCCGCGACCACATGCAGAAGGGGAATAGACCAGGGGCAAGGAACAGATTTGAAACTCATTCTCATCAGTGATTAGATTGCATAGATAGAATCACGCACACAACATCATTCAGAGAACATACAGATATTAAGCAAATGAAAATTTTAAAGCATCTCAACCAACACACATGCATGTGAATCACAAATAGACATCAACCTGCAATTGTATTAAGTTCTTGGCCAAATTCCAGTTACATATCTTTGCAATGGGCTTACAGATCTGATACATATGCCTTGTGGAACATAGATTCTACATCAATAGACCCTAGGAACTATAGAGACCTCATCCATGCTCTGGATTCCTGCTGCAGCATGCATTTTCTCCTTTAGTCACGCTCTTCTCTCTTCTGCTGTGGAATCATCCCCTCGTTCATTCAGGTGACTGCTATTTATTTACCCGCTGTCGCGAGTGTTAGTTCTTCTTATGTCCTTCTGCAACTGCTTCTAGCTTTTCTCTGATTATCTGTGTGTTCCTCTTGTGTTCTTTCTGCTGTATCTTCTCCTTATCTGCACTTATGCATCTAGTTTCCTCCGCTATGTGCCTGTTCTATCGTAACCTTGGTAGCTCCACCGTTTGATGTGGTTGCGACTTGGTTGCGGCTGCCATGTGTCCTCGTTCCGCAACCCCAAAATCTGGCCGTTGTTCCCAATTCAAAACATTCAAAACAAGGTTTTTCAAAACAAGGGCCCCAACAGGCCCCGACCACAGTTCCTTGAATCATCCTTGAGTCAATCACAAATTACGGTTTTGACCTCCATTGCCCTGCTTGACCCCGTGCCCTGTTCGCCCTGTGTGCTTTCATCCTGTGCTCGTTCCTGCTGTGCACCTTCAGCTTGTTCCTATCCTTGCTGTGCGTCTTCAGGCGGCTGTTCAAACAAGGGCCCCAAATCTGGAACCCATTGGAACGCTGTAGCTCGGAGCTCAGTAAACGCCGACAGGACTTGCTGCCACCCCTGGATAAGCTAGTCCGTGTCCTTAGCGAGCTTGGTGACAGCAGCTTCTGCAATGGGCGTTGGGACAGCTCCAAACATTGTGCTGATCTGGGTCTCGGCTGCTGCTGTGAGCTGATGTATGGCCCGGGCGCTAGATTGAAGGGGCGGCCGGAGCTCACGAATGACGCGTTTGGCCTCCGCCGAACAAGCCTTTGTGTGTTGGAGTTGGGCCTCAAGTTCATCAGCTTGGGCGTATAATTGATCCAGCTGAGCGGGGTCAGTAGCCACTTGAATTTCCCTGGAAACCTGCTGGAGTTGGGCTGAAATCGGCTGGGTCTTGACAGTGAGGGCCAGGGAGCATTCCTGAAGGCCCTTCAGGAGGTCACGGGCCTCTCGTGCCATGGATTGAAGTGCTTCCTGCATCTGAGCTGCTTGGCTCTGCTTGGCGGCCACCTGGGCTGAATAGTCGACCTCGGGCTCGGCCGGCTCTGCATGGGCTGCTAATGCTGCCTGAAGCTCATGATTCTCTCGGTGTAATTCCTGAACAGCGATGCGGAGGTGGATAGCTTGCTTAGAGAGGCTAGCTGCAGTGATTTCGGGAGGCAGCAGGGGTTAATGAGGCTCAAGGGAGGGCCAGAACTCGGAGAACATCCAGGTGACATCGGTGATCATTGCTTCCATCTACTCTCGCGCTGTTTGGAGTTGGTCGCGCTGTTCAGTAAGCACGGAAATTTGGTGTTGCTGCTCAGCATACTGCCTCTGGAGTCCCAAATGTAATATTTCGGCCTGCTGGGCGACCCTTTAAATCAGCAGATACAGCTAAGCTGGATTTTCAGGCTGGAAGGTGGTGGTCCCAGAAGCGCTCTGCGCCGGCATTCGCTCCTGCAACGGTTGCTCACCGGAAACTGTTCCATTGACATGCCCAGGAGGTGAGAAGGGCGGGGCCTCTGGAGGTGCAATGTCAACCATATTCATATTCGGCGGTTCTTGCTGATCAAGGTGAGCTGGTCGTGAAGGAAATGTGGCCTCAGGCGGAACCTTGGTAGAATCAGACCCGGCGTGCAGCTGCTGTGTGAATATATCAGTGAAAGGAGGGAGGGGCTCGACCACTGGGTCGATCGGTGGTATGACTGTGGCAGCACTAGAGTCAATCTCAGCCCCGTGGTCCCCACCCATGAGTTCCCGGATAATGGGGTCAGATACCGTAGCCGAGGAATTAGACGGGGCGGATGAAGTGGCAGGCGGAGGAACGGTGGATGGAGCAGTGGAGAGTGTGGTGCGGGTGTGTGGAAGGCACATATTGATGAATTCGGATGGGTCGATGAGGGGTTCTTCAGTAAGCAGCACCCCGGTGCTTGGGGGCGGTGGTGGATCATCAGCAGTGAGGTCCACCACCGGATTTGCCTCGATGGTGCGGGCCCTCTTAGCTTGGGGGGCCTTGGGTGAATCTCTAGGCCCGCTCGTCTCGCCCATCAGGGTCGTGAGTGGATCAGCAGAGGTAAATAGAATAATGGCGATGGGGGAGGTGAGCGGAGCGGTACAGGGGTGTGAAGTGGAGCGAGTGAGCTAAATTTCAGAAAATAAAGGAAATGGGGTAGCACCGCTAGAAATAACCTGGGTCGCCGCATTGAGATTTTGTACCTGATTGTTGAAGTGGCGGATGACGGGGATGAGTGGTGCGGGGAGTTCTTGTGATGGTGCTGCCACCGCCGTCTCAGCAGGTTGTTGTACCGGTGCCATCCTGTCAAAATTGTATCTGGGGAGCCCGTCCCGCATGTGCTTCGTGACCCCCAGCCATGAGCAGACTTCACGATGGAAGGTAACATCGTCCAGCTGAAACTTCAGTGGTGTCATTCGAAAGGTATCTGCCGGAACGCAAGTGGGTCAGAGGTAAGTGTGCTTGTGACTTACCCCGAACCACACTTGCTCACTATAGTCGTCCAACAGGTTCCTGGGCACCCGTTGCTGACATGCCACCACATCCGTCATTAGCCGGTACCACGACCAAAACACATCTGCATTCACCAGTTTGGTACTGGGGTCATTTGAGACCTGCCATGGAGTGAATTTCATCGCGAGGGGCTGGCCCTCGGGGATTTCTGCTGGGAACCGGATGTGTGGAGTGTGCCATTTCCACATGGAAAAAGCAATAATCAAATAGCCATAAATAAAAGTAGTTGCGCGCTTATAATTCTCCTCGCACGCATCGAACAACTCCTTTAACAAGAACGAACACCAATTCAGTCTGGTGCCTTGGACACAATGTTCAGCAATAGAAATAGTATCAAGAGTGCATTCACCCTTGGTGTAATGCCTCATTGTCTTGCTGGTAATGAGGTAACAGGCGAATCGAATCTCGGGCTCGTTAATGAGGTCGATCTTGGCTCCTTTCCCCCCCCTGCGAGTGCCATATTTGGTATAGAAGTCCGCATCGCCCCACTTCTGTGCGTGCTTGGAGGAGGTCTGACAGGCCGTCGAGACGTCGGTGCCCGTCTGCGAAAGCCCTGTGAGGCGATGAATATCTTCGGCGGGAATGGGAATTTCGTGGGTCAGCCACAGGGACCCATTCTGAATTCGGCTGAGGAGGAAATGTGTACATTGCAGAACTGGTCCGGTGGTGCCAAAGACTGGAAGATTTCTCAAGTTCATCAGGGACGAGGTTTGAAGGCCCCTGAACTCAGGCAACAGCCGGCTGGTGGGGTTGCTGGCTTTAGTGCAGTAGTGCTCCATGTATGCCTGCCGCTGGAGGGACGGAAATTCAGCAACATTTGAGAGGTTGGCATCAATCAAGGCTGCGTTATCATACTTGCCCACCAGGGACTCGGTCTTGTGAATCCATGTGTCAAGCTCTGGTTCAACGACGGCTGGAATGGCCTTCGACATTTTGGCCCGGCACTGATAGACCTATAAAATTTTCCTTGGGCACCTTTCCTGGTGCAATGCGGTCTGAGAATGCAATGGCTCTGGTGCAGCTGCACTTGCTAATTCGAACGGGTCCGGCATTCTCTTGCTTTTGGTGTTCATGCAAGTTATGTAAGCACCTGGCACGAGTGGAGTTGATGAGACCCTCTAACGAATTAATTCATGCTAGCATTCTTGCTGCGATAATCGTACGATCAATCACATGCCAATGAGTGCTGTGACAGTTGTTGACGGTGGCATGGGGAAATGGGTGGACACGACGACTGAGGTTACTGAGGGTGATGGCCAAATGATGACGGCGTGGTCGCTGCCAAGAATGGTAATTAATGTACTGAGCTGGACTGACGTGGAGACTGGTACGGATCCTACAGGGATGACATGCTGGACCGACGCCGCCCCGACCACAGTCGGTTGTGGTGCGGACCTCGCAACTGAGTGGTTATTGACACACTACCTATGAATAGAGAATACCTCCTACGCTCATCCCGGTTGCGGGAGAGTTATTCAACTACGCTACACTATGGGTGCTCTTGGGTGAGAGAGTTATTGATGAGAAATGAAAGGTACTTACTCCTGGTAGGGTTTCAGGTGTGCGCCATTCACCCACCCAGGAAGAACCGTACCGTCCAGCTGTGCCAACCGAACGGCTCCGGAGTCGCGAATCTCGATAACGAAGTAGGGTCCCAACCAGTGCATCTATAGCTTTCTTGGGAACTTCTGGAACCTATTGTCGTATAAAATAACTTTGCTGCCAACTTGGAAGGTTTTGTTCTTGATGTGGCGGTTGCGCCACACTTTCTGCTGGTCCTTCTGAATCTTCTGGTGGAATTCGGCCAGGAAGCGGGCCTCATCTAGTTCCTGTAATTCATGGAGGCGCTCCTGGAGGGAGGCCTCTTCTGAAAACTTCAGGGACGTGGCGATCAACAGGCTTGGTACAATAAAATTGGTGGGGATCATAGCCTCCCGGCTGTACACGAAATGGAACGGCATTTTATTGGTCAAGCGATTCACCGTAGACCGATAGGCCCACAAGGCCACTGATAGGCGCTCGTTCCAATCATCACGCTTGGCGTTGCAAATCTTAGTCAAGCCTTTCTCAAGAATCTTATTGAAGGCTTCCACTGTACCATTAGCCTGCGGGTGATACGGGCTACTCTTATGATTCTGAACCATGAAGGTGGCCAACAGTGTCTTGACTGTGTCATTAATGAAGTGCATACCCTGATCACTGGTTAAACTTTGCGGGCAGCCAAATCGGCAAATGATGTACTCAAAAATGAACTGAGCGGCGGTATCCGCTGTGCAGTCGCGTACCGCGGCTGCCTCAGCCCATCTAGTGAGGTAATCCATGGCGGTAATGATGTACCGGGCCTTGGAGTGTCTGGCGATCAGAGCTATGGGCCCCAAAAAATTGACAACCCACTTCTCGAACGGCTGCAACACATGCACTGGGTGTAATGGAAGCTCGTCTCGGTGAGAGGGCCTGCCCGTTCGCTGGCAGAAGTTGCACCACTTCACATAGGCCTTACAATCGGTATGTACCGTTGGCCACCATAGGCCAGCTTGGAGCACCTTTCTTGCGGTGGGTTGCGCACCCACATTCCCTCACGCAACACCGCTGTGACATTCCCACATTACCGCTTCCCGTTCGTGGTCAAGGATGCATCTGCGCAGAACCTGATCGAGGCCTAGTTTGTATAGCTGCCCTGCAATCAATTGGTAGTCAGCGGCACGGATGACCAACTGCCGTTTCTGCAGCGGGGTGTAATCCTGAGGGCATTGCCCCATGGTCAGATAGGCGGCAATGTTGGCCAAGTAATCTGGTATAGCTTCGATTCGGAAGAGGTTAGTGTCTGGAAGCTGATCATCAAGGGAGCCATCATTCTCCCCCGTCTCTAATCTGGATAGGTGATTGGGCCCGACATTCAACCTCCCGGGCTTGAAAATTACCTCGAACGTGAATTCTTGAAATAGCAGAAGCCAACGGAAAATCCGTCCTTCCAGAACAGGCTTATTGACCAGGTACTTCAGGGCAGAGTGGTCCATGAAGAACTTGAACTTGTCCCCTAGAAGATAGTGGCGGAACTTCTGAAGAGAGTACACCATCGCCAGTGCCTCCCTCTCGGTCTTGGTGTAATTCTTCTCCACATTGGAAAATTTGCGGCTGGCGAAGTATACTGGGTGGTCAACTGTTGTATCGCCGGGTTGTGACAAGACAGCCCCAAGTGCAATACCGGAAGCGTCGATATGCACATGGAACTGCTTATCCCAATCGAGATGAACTAGAATAGGCCCGGATGCCAGCTTTTCCTTCAGGGTGTCCAGGGCTACCTGACACTCCTCCTTCCACTGAAAGATTGTGGACTTCCACAGAAGTTGTTCTAACGGAGCAGTGATCTTGGAATAGTTGCGGATAAACCTCATGTAGTATCCCGTGTGCACGAGCAACGCCCGCAACTGTTTCGCCGTCTCGGGGGCTTGCATATGTACAATCACCGCAACCTTGGCGGGGTCGACGCAGACCCCTTGCTTGCATACCACATGTCCCAACAACGTGCCGAACAGAACAGAAAAAATACATTTCTTTAAATTCAAGGAAATCTGCAGCTGGCGTCACCGATCAAACATGACCCGCAACAGGGTAGAGTGTTTCTTCAATAAACTGTAGACAGTCCAGTCATCCATGTAGACTTCCAGGAACTTGTGAAGGTACTCCCGGAAGGCGGCGATGACAATATGGGAAAACACGGCCGGAGCGTTCTTCAAGCCAAACGGCATGACGTGGTATGCGAACGACCCCCATTCGGTGGTGAAGGTTGTCTTTGCCTTATCTTCTTCCGCGATACGCACTTGATGGTAGCCCGAGAAGCCATCAGTGAAGGAGTAGGCTTCGTTCCCCGCAACATGGTCCAAAACTTCATCGCTAAAAGGGGTAGGGAATGGATCATGAATGCAGGCATTGTTCAGACTGTGATAATCGACACAAACCCGTATCTCTGCCTTGTCCTTCTTATTTTGGATGACGATAGGGCTCACCCACTCTGCTTCCTCCACGGGAAAGATGAGACCCACGGCCAGCATCTTGTCGATCTCCATCTTAACCTTCTCTTTAACTCGTGGGTTCAATCGGTAGGGCCGGTGCTTCACAGGCCTGGCACCCGGTTTCAGCACGATGTGCATTTCGCCAAGATCGCCTTTGATGCCCTTCAGATCTGCGACCGACGAGGGGAACAAATCCTCATATTCCTGGAGGAGGCTGAAAATCTCTTTGGTTGTCTCCTCGTCCCAGTAATCGCCTACTGTAGCCAACTTAGGCTTCTCCGCCGTGCCGATGTTTAGCTTATTTGTCTTCAGTGGTCGTAAATGAACCCCTTCGGTGGCCGACTCTTCGTTAACGTTCCGCTCGCCTTCCTTCTCTTCAAAATACAGGTGCCTCAGGTCTTCCAGACTGTCGTCCTCTAGATCGCTGTCAATCCTTTGGAAAACAATCTCTCGCACGGCCTCGGGACGGGTGGGCAGCGTGCAGCAGTCGGTCTGCGGATTGCGGAAAAACAGTACCGCCCTGATAGTGTGCAAAGCCTGAGATTCCAACTCTGTGTCTCCCGCGAAAGAGAAGCACCGCACAAATTTGCGCGCGATTTCCATCCAAGAACTAGTCCCTCGTTTCCGTTCTTCCTCCAAGTACCATGCGTGGGGGATGGTGTCTAAAGAGTGGACAAACCAATGAACCCACAACTCTTCCGGGTATCCTATACTTCGCCACTGCTCTTCACAAGTCCGCAAGTGGTCCTGCGGATTGGATGTCCCAGAGTACTGCTGCCTGCTTCGAGGGCCTTCATCTTATTTGAACCACACCCACAACGCGTCCACCACACTACTCCACCGCGAGAAGGTATTGCGGTGATTTTTCCACCACCGGGCTGCTGTAGACTGTAGTGCGACGTCCAAAAGGGGTAGTCTTCTCCCTTCCGGCACGATGTCCTCAACTTTGGTAATGAATGTATTGACAACTTGCATGTTTGACAGGGTGGGGTATTCTCTGAACTCAGCACCAATCCAGCTGACGCGGCCAACATGGGCACATCTCCGCGTGCTGGTCTCATACCTCCCCTGTTGCCAGTCTTCCCACGCGAGTTCGGATCCTAGCTCTGAGCTCTGGACACTTCGCCAACTGACAGAGCCAGTCGCGGTCGGGTTAATATAGTCTTCCCACTTCCCTGCGGTCATCTTGTAGAGATGGTCCATCATCCGAGCATCCTCCCGGTTATCCACCGTTTTGGTATACCCCGGGCCTTGATATGGGTCGAGAGGCTGAGTGACCCGGACCTCCCCATCTTCAAAGATCATCATCTCCTTTTTGAGGTCGATGATAGCATGATTCTCAAAGGCCCAATCAATGCCTAACATGGCAAGGTAAGGGTAGGGTAAGGATCCTTGTCTCCCATAATATCAATGACCTCAAAATTGGTGTAAGTCTTTACCCCCGCAATGTTGACCTCGACACCTTCGAGTCGGCCAATCAGCAGAATGCAGTACTAGTTCGCCATCCTGAGTTGGATGGGCGAGTAGGCCAGCCGTGGCTTTCCGAGAGCCTCCCATGTCTTGCGCGGCAGCATGTTGACGTTAGACCCTAAATCAAGCATGGTGTCACTGATTTGGAATCCCTTAACCTACGTATTGAGCCGAAACTCTTTACCCGTTCTTCGCTTATTTCGCTTGATGCGCTGCACCGATTGGGGGGCTGGGTCCCTCGGTTCCCCCAGTCCTGTCCTCCCCTGAAGTGCCCCTTCCAAAGTACACTTGAGCTGCTGCCGTAGAGAAGCACTGTCAACAATCTTGAGGAATAGCTGGAGCCATTCTTCCATCAGGGTTCCTGGGGTGTGCTGTGGCCCAGGATCTATCGGCAGGGGTGCCTCCAGGCCTTCCGCTTCGTGCAGCTGAGCAAATTCCTCAACTGCCTCCTGAAAATACTTCTTCTGTGCCTCTGGTCTGATTACCCGGTGTGGGGAGGCTGGCCTGACAACTGGTGCCGGCTCCTTTCTGCGAGCGTCCTCCCCTGTTCTCTTACCGCCCCTCGTCACAATAGCGATGTTCTGCATGGCCGGAGTCACGGCCACCCACGGCTCGGCATTTACCAAGTTCATGCCCCTCTGCCGTGCACATTCTTCCCACTTTTTGGTGGGCTCGGGACAGTCTTCTGTCGCATGGGTGTTTACTCGGCACTGGGAACACCACGGACGGTGAGGGAGGGGACATTCGTGAGCCACATGGCCCTCCTAGTCACAGTTATAGCATTTCACCGGCCCGCGGCCCTTAGCGCGGCCTCCGTGCGCCCCGCCCCCTCTTCCTCTAGGAGCCTCATTCACCCTATAGGAGGGTCGATCCAACTGGTCCGCGAGTGCGTCGAGAGCCTGAAATTGCTCCGTGTTGTGAGTCATGGAAGCGAAAAACTCACAATATACATTGTTTGGCATGTTGCAATACTTCTATAGGATCAGGCACATCCGAGGTGGATGTCCCACCGTTCGGAAAATCTCGCAATACTCCATGGCGGCTGGGTTGAGTTGGGAGGGGAACCCCGCATACGGCTGTTGCGTCTGGTATACTCCCTGCAGGTTCAGTGCCGTGCCACCCCCCCCCAGGTGGCCCCCCTTGAATTGTCGCGACCGAGGGTCCCACCCTCGCGCCACGCAATCGCGAACACTCAACTGCGACATGGCCTTCGACCAGGCAATGAGTGCACCAAACGTTCGGCCTGGATGGTCTGATTGGCTATATCTCCTTGAGCTTTTCGGTCAGGCTACCTATCTGATGCTGCAACCCCACCAAGGAGGGATCCTGCGGGGCCGGCCCTCCCCAGTATTCCTGAGGGTAGCCTGCCATGGCCTCGATCTTCATGGCCTGTTCCAAGGCGTCCTGCAGATTGTCGATCTTCTGTTGGGTGAGGGGGGTTCGCGTCAAGGGAAGCAGAGCCTTGATGGACCAGTCCCTCTGATGGTTCGGGTCGATCGGGTAACTGAGTTTCCCGATCACATACTTGAATCGCTGCATTAGCTCCCATGCGGTTTCTCCTTCCTTCTGTTTAATTTCCCAGAGCTCGGACAGACCCTGTTGGTCTGTCTGGGGAAGCTTAAATTCCCGGACAAAATCTCGCTTCACGTCCACGATGACAAGATTCGGGTGGGCCTCGGACCACTTGATGAACCATCACAGAGCCCTCTCTCTGAGCGTGGTTTGGAACTCTATTAGTTTCCCTGCGTCCGACGTCTATTGAGCCCTCCAAATGGCTTCACACAGATACCAATGTTGCTCTACATCATCATTACCCCGGCCCGAGAACTCGAGATATTGGGTAAAAGACCCAGCCATGTTCACTTGCGGCGGGTTGACCAGGATAAATCCTCCGGGTCCTGGTTGTGTGACTGTTCCACTCGGGAATGCAATACTACTAGTGCTACTGCTACTGACGGGTGTTGCCGTCGACACTGAACTACTCTGCAATTGACTCAATGCTTGAAATTTAACGAAAATATTACTCAAAGGTTGATAAAGTACCAGGGGAAGGTAGGGATCCTGGCCGTGCCGATTGGGGGGAGTATGACAGGCTGGAGAACTGAATGTCGTCCGCTCTTGAAACAACTACTGTATCACAACGTACCATTCACCATTGGAACTTTCCTCGGGCTGCACACCTCCATCATCTTCGTCAGTCACCGTCTCGCGTGCTCTCTTAGCTGGGCTCCCATGCACCCATAGTACTCCCACAGCGGTCCCTTCTCGTCCCTGAGTATCTGCGTCCATACTTCCTACTCTCTGAGGTGCCTCCTTCCGATTCTTCCTCTCTATCTCTCGTCTCTTCAAATCTCGCATCACCCTTCTTCGCCACCTATCGGCAATTTGTGCCCGCCGATGTGCATGTCGCTCCCTCAGCATCCTTGCGACCTCAGCATCCATTCCCCACTCCCCGCGTCACACTCTACATAGCATCGATCCCTTCAACCCTTCCCCCAGCACCGGTGGTTTACGCTTCCATACTTGTCTTGCGGAATTCTATCAACCCTTCATCCACCATCAGAGCTTTAATCCACAGCAGAATCTCCTTAAGCAGCTTCCCTCTGAGCCCGAAGCGGAAGGTAGCCTCGGACTTCGAGAAGGACTGATAGCACTCCGTAGCAAACTCCACAATGTATCCTTCCACCATGGTCTCCACCCAAAAATGCACCGCACGGGTCAGCTCGGTGTTCAACCGATGCAGAGGCACCAGATCTCCGTGCTCCCACATGCGGTTTATCTTCCGCAAGCCATCTCTCGGCACCTTCGTCTGTAACCTCCGCAACCAATTGTAAAGGTCGGTAGGGAACTTTCCCCAGAAAATTTCATACATGTCACCAGCTAAATCTGAGAAGAGGATGAGTTCCTTGATCACTGCCTCCCCTTTCTTACTCAACTCCGCTTACTGAGCATTGAAATGGTCTAAATGATTATCCCACCATCGCCGTATCTCCCCTTCAAAGATCTGCGATACCATGGTCTAGATCCCCTCATATCATGTGGGTCCCGACAACGGAACCATTTGTTGGCGAGTGATCAGGTCTCACGGGCAAGACCCAGGTTCAGGAATTGTGGCCAACAAAGGAATCCGCTGTAGTCTAGGATCATGCCGGCATTATCACCCTACTCTGGAGAGTAGAGAGTCTCACCCGAGGCATGCCGTGACCACATGCAGAAGGGGAATAGACCAGGGGCAAGGAATAGATCCGCAACTCATTCTCATCAGTGATTAGATTGCATAGATAGAATCACGCACACAACATCATTCAGAGAACATACAGATATTAAGCAAATGAAAATTTTAAAGCATCTCAACCAACACACATGCATGTGAATCACACAAATAGACAGCAACCTGCAATTGTATTAAGTTCTTGGCCAAATTCCAGTTACATAGCTTTGCAATGGGCTTACATATCTGATACATATGCCTTGCGGAACATAGATTCTACATCAATAGACCCTAGGAACTATAGAGACCTCATCCATGCTCTGGATTCCTACTGCAGCATGCATTTTCTCCTTTAGTCGCGCTCTTCTCTCTTCTGCTGTGGAATCATCCCCTCGTTCATCCAGGTGACTGCTATTTATTTATCCGCTTTCGCGACTGTTAGTTCTTCTTATGTCCTTCTGCAACTGCTTCTAGTCTGATTATCTGTGTGTTCCGCTTGCGTTCTTTCTGCTGTATCTTCTCCTTATCTACACTTATGCATCTAGTTTCCTCCGCTATGTGCCTGTTCCGTCGCAACCTTGGTAGCTCCGCCGTTTGATGTGGTTGCGACTTGGTTGCAGCTGCCGTGTGTCCTCGTTCCGCAACCCCAAAATCTGGCCGTTGTTCCCAATTCAAAACATTCAAAACAAGGTTTTTCAAAACAAGGGCCCCAACAATGCACAATTAAAATCATCCACAGACATGGGATGAGAGACTTATCTATGTATAAAAAATTTATAACTGGGCTCTCCCAGGTGGGCCACAACCCCTTTCAGGTGGGCCTGGGTTCCAACCACTATTTCCCATTGACGTAGCCATGCCATTTGTGGCTATTGAGCCCGATTCGGCTCATGTCCAGTCAGAAGCTGACAAAGAAAACAACTTCATTGAGTATATTTAGCACATATGACAGCAGGTTCATGAAATATTAGACAGAGCCAATGCTAAGTACAAGCAACGACATGATCAACATCGGGTGCCACGCCACTTCGAGGTGGGTGACAAAGTGTGGCTACGTTTGTGGAAGGAGCACCTCACTGGACCCCACCACAAGCTTCACTTGCTCCAATATGGGCCATACACCATCACCAAGGCTGTAGGGAACAATGCCTTCAAGCTCAGTATTCCATCATTCCTTGGTCTGCACCAAATATTCAATGTGGACTGCCTTCGGCCCTATTTTCCACCTCTATTAGAAACCTCTAGCATTTCAGAACAACTCACATCAAAAAAGTTAAACCTAGAATACATGGAACATGAAACCACAGATTGTATTGTGGACATGTAAATCAAGAACACTCGCCTGTAGAAGATCCAACTGTATCGGGTGGTCAAAGCTGACCAACTCCTGCACTAAGGCAAGTGGTTCACCAGGGACAAAGTTCAGCAGAAGTTTCCTTACCTCATGGAGGAACTCAACCTAATGGAGACCATTGCTTTCTAAAGGGGAAGGAATGATCCAGGTGGATATTGGTGGCCACCCACCTATTCCACTTGGGGACCCACCATTGCTTCTTTTAGTTTTTTAGTTTCCTTAATAATAGCACATTTTTATATTTGTAGCATTTTTTTCGGGTCTTGAACTTCCAGAGCCATTTTGAGGCCCTAAATGATGTATTTTGGGCATCGCTTATGCGACAAATATGATTCTATTTTGAAATTGATATTTGTGGTTAGTGGTTGTAGTCCTCGGATAGATATTTCTAACAATATATGATGTGTGTCAAAGGGAGATAGTATGCCAAAGTTACGACCTCGGGAAATCGATGTACCAATTTACCCCGAGAAGGCCCATATTCTGGCGTTTCATCTCCTAGGGTTAGGTTTTTGGATGTTTATGGTTTTCCATTGTTTCTCAATAATATATAGGCCTTTGAGCCTCATTGTAACACATATTTTAGAGGCCTGTAGCCACCACATCTATTCTCAGCGATAAGCTACTAGTGCCTTAGCTAGTTTATTTCAATTCTGTCTGTAAACATATTTTAGTTCTTTGATATTAATGAAATGAATTGTTATTTCCACTAAATTTTTATATTTATGGTTATATGTGTATTTTTTTGTGTTCCTGCATCAATCTGGATCAGTGGTATGAGAGCAGTCTGCTCTTTCTTGATCCTTCTTTGCATGTCCCCAAGGAGGTTAAGGTATGAGGAGTTAGGGCTTGATCTGGTTAAACCTTTGTAAGATCAACCTTGCAAACCCCGATGACTGCCCATGGGGGATGAAAATAAAGACGAGGGAGCAAGAGATCCTATCAAAATATTGCTCGAGGAGGCCCTCAAAAAAAAGGAACACGATGATTGATAGCTTTTCCCATATCCTTCAATGACTAGCCACTGGCGGCACATCTGCATCCAACGGCCACTCTGGAGGTGCAACTCCTTTTACGATACAAGTAGACTTTGACATTCCCATATTTGAGGGCCAAATAGATGCATATGCTGTACATAGATGGTTGAATATATTAGAAGGATATTTCTCATTTCATGAATTTTCTGACCGGGAGAAGATTATTTTTGCACTCCTCAAAGCTACCCCCCATGTCAAGGACTGGTGGGAAACCTACTGTGAAAAAAAGGATGAGGGGGAACCCTCTCTGTTCTCGGTTGTACCCACTTGGAATTATTTATGAGATTCCATCAAGGAACAATATTATCCCATGGGGAGCTATGGGACAAGTACATACAATGGACTATGTTGCGACAACAAAGGGATCAAGATGTACATGAGTTGATGAATCTGTTCCATAGCCTGCGCACAAAGTTGGGTATCAAAGATTTAGAGAAAAATTTGGTGCTGAAGTACTGAAGTTGTTTGCACAGATAAATTAAGGAGGAAATGGACTTCCTTGACATATCCTCGCTTGGTACGACATAATGGTATGATGCCAAGATTGAGCAAAAATTCAAACAAAAGAAGCAAGACTTTGGATCTGCGAATCAAAAGCAAGGGAAAGGTTCCCCCAAAACACATAACAAAGGAAAAATCCAAGGCGTGGCAACTAAATCTAACCTACCAAAGCTGCAAGCAAATAAAAACACCACGGAGCTGAAGAAGGACACAAGAAAGTGGTGTGAGTTCCATAAGAGCTTCACTCACAACACAAGTGAGTGTCAAGCTAGGCAATCACTAGTGGCCGAGACGAGGGATTTTGAATCAGATGCATGCTCTTACTTTGAATCAGAACCTGACAAGGGGATTGACAAAGGGAAGAAGATTATTGATGTGGAGCCCAACACCACCATTGCCACTGCAAAGATCCAGAAGGAGGAATTGGAAGATCTAGAGGAGGAGGAGCGTCGGTTCCACTCTCAGATGTGGGTAAAGGGTTCCCTGCTATAGTTCATTGTCGACAGTGGGAGCCAAAAGAACCTCATTTAAATAGAGGTCGTGAAGCATTTTGGCTTGCTGGCCACAACACATGCACAAACGTACACCATCGGCTGGCTTCACCAAGGATGAGATTTCCACATCAGCCAGTAATGCCGCCTTCCCTACAACCTCAAGCCATTCAAAAATGAGGTATTATGTGAAATTTATCCTCTTGATGTTTGTGATGTATTATTAGGTCAACCATACTTGTGGAAGCGACATGATGTGTATGAGTCCCGAACTTGCGCTGTAATTATTACTTTGGGCAATAATTTGTACAGGAATAATACGAACTCAAACGGCAACAATAATACTAAAGGTGGCTCTTGGCCCCTATTATTGAGCGCTAGTAGGAAAATAAGATTGAAACTTTACCCTCTTGCCAAAGGGCCCTTAGAACATGGGTTCTAAGTCTCGATGCAAGGATGTTTTTACCCAAATCTTGCCTCGGTGAAAATTCTCCCTCTCCCTCTACTATGGTGGACTGAACTTTTTGGATGCCCAACAATTGAGTCCCCTCTATCTTCAGCTCTAGATCACACACTGCTGGTATTGCTTGTGAAATTCTGGCCAACATAACAATGTGTTCACCCATTCTTCATCTCATGGTGGCCTTATATAGGAGAATTCAAATCCTCCTTCCCTCTCTTGGTACATTATGTATGGTGACCCAAGAGAGGGGTGTGATTCCTTTGTGTGCTCCAAATATTCCATTGTGTGCTCACTTGATGTCTAAGTAAGCATTGGTGGTTGTCCTTAGGCGGCTTCAAGTGAGGGATCACTTGTCCTATGCTTTGTGTGGTCCCGAAAAGTGACATTTCACCACTCCCAGGATTGCGCACATTTAAGGTCCTAAGGTGCGCAAAGGCACACTTCAAGAAGGACAATGCGCACAAAAGCATTTATGACTTGCTCAAATTTGATTTTTCCTCAGACCTTAGAGATTTTTAAATACTTTCTAGATTCTGTAATGTCGTCTAGTTTTGTAAATCTTTCTGCTTGACATTAAATAATGTTGTCTTCTACTTGTACGATTTTATAGTATTAACAGTTGCCACCTAATGTGTGAGGTCTAGGAAGAGCTGTATAGCTGAAATAAATTATAGTTTCTTTTCTGTATATTGTGCATAAAGAGAGAGAGAGAAAGAGACCTACGTAAAGTTTGGAATCAGAAACACCCTGCACCGATTCCAATAATGACTGTGTCCTAAGGGACCCCTGTAAGCAAATATAATACAATACATATACAAATTTTCTACGAGGCTGGCATGTCCCATGCTCATGATGCTGTGGCTAATTAAACAAATCTATTTGACAAATATATGTTCTGTTTGTATCACTAATATGGTAGTGATCTAGTGGTTGCTGACGACGACTGCTGAAGCCCTCCGGGGCATTTTTTTCTTTGACAATAGGTGGAATATGGTACCCATATGCGTAAACTTGGTATGGCATATAGCTGCACATTGTATGCATAAGCGTTGGTTGGGACCTTCCCGTGTAAGCATTGTTGAAAGAGATGCTTATGGAGGCACAGGTCTTTGACAAAGTTGATAAAAGTGCAATGGTTGTAAGATATGATACCATCTTGACATGAAAAATTTTGTTGTAGTCGAATGTTAGGAGGATTGATGACATCTATGGGCAATGATGTCTCCCATAGTGCCATTCGAGGATGCCCCTTTTATGAAGAGGGGTAATCCAAGGTACCGATTCCTTTTTGTAAAATAGGTGTTGAAGTCGATAAAAAGGAAGCCTCAAATGAATGAGGGGTTGCCAACTTGAGGGGTCAAGGAGCTAGATGTGATGGGTTTAACATAGGCATGTTGGCGAGGGGTGACTGAAAACTGATGATGGGGATTCAGTGGCCCAAGGTCGGAGTATACTAAGCATCTTGGTGGCAGTCATAGTCATTTTTTATGGGGAAACCCCTCGAGTCGGTAGCACTTCCAGGGTGGGTATAAACTAGCTATGAATGTCATGGTGGCTTGTGCGTGGGGTGTAATACTTCGACCAAGGGTGTTTAGGGACTGCTACCATGGGAGAAAAAGATGGATGAGGGGGTGAGGGGACATACTGCACTGTTTGCAGTCTTTGTACACTTACCAAAAGAATAAAATAATGGGCTTTGGTTTGTACACAACACAGAGATAGGTATCCAAAAACATGAAAGTGTTCACTCACTGATGTTGTGAGGAAGGTGTTTTGATGAGGGTGGGGGTCCCATTGGTTGGTCTCATATGTGTGGGTGATGAAGTGGATGAAAAAGTATCACAGATGGGATTATGCTGGTGAAGGTATGGTGGGCCAAATGTGAGGCGCAGTAGTGCGATTTTGATCTGCTTGTACAACCTGATCATCCAGGAAGGTGGTTTTAGCTTGTATGATAAACTTGACCTTATGCATGGTGAATGGATGAGCATGAGGTGATTCTCGGACTAAAGTGGTATGGCCATGGCATCACTTTTGCTGTGATATATGGTCTATTGTAGCTGACAAGTGCCATGGAGGGGAGGCTCTATCGACCAACGAGGATGTTTATCATGTGTAGGGTGAGGTGATGATAAACATGGTCGTATATGAGGACCCTATGGTTCATTTCTGATGGAGAAATGATGTCAAGATATGCAGAGTTTATGGGACTCTATCATGTTGGGGGTAGAATGATACCTGCTCTGGAACTTTCTGTGAATGGAGTTGTGAATGGTTTTGCGAGCTTTTCCTGCAAAAAAAACTACCTCAAGTGAAAGCATCTTCTTTATCAAATATTATTGAAAGCCACGAGAGTTTAAAAAAGAAGATGAGAGAGGGCATACCTGCCAGCGCTAAAAATTTAATTTTTTGGGAGTGCGATTATGTGGCATCACCTCTTTTCGTTATGGGGTTCTGATCACGATGTAGCTTATGGTTCGAAGAATGGACCTTCTGATCTGTCATTATGGTCCTCCCAAGTTTTTGAAAAGGGCAATATATAGGTGAATATGGCCCTAATTCAATTAATTTGTACTTGTTGAGTTTTTGAGAGGTCAGAGACTTCTGCGTAGCAGTTCTTTCCATTGCGGTCAGCTTGAGCACCAGGGATTAGCGATATCATGCCCAGGTAACCTCCATGACATCCTGCACTTTAATTTTTTCAATTTGATGGTGGCGGGGTTTGTACAAACTAGGTTTGTACGGATTCTGAGTTTTTTTTTCCCTAGATTGCGCGAGCGATCAGGGAAAAGGTGCACCCTCTGTGTGCATTTTCTAGGGATAAGTGCGCTAAAAGCACTCTGTTCAACTTCTTTGGTGTGCCTTAAGTGCACCTGTGGAAAATATAGGCGTGCCCTAAGTGCTCCTATCTGAGGGACATGCACAAAAAGCCGAGGCAAGATTTTTTTTTTAGGTTTTGCCTATTTTTTATGTTTTTTAGGTTGCTGTTGGGTACTTTTTTGGATCACAGGTTGTTGTGGAGGGAGAGGGATTGGCCTGAGCTCCATACTGCATTGGCTGCTGATGCTAGGGCGTGCCATTAGCTGGTGTAATGGGGGCTCCTGAAGTTCACAGAGAATGAGCTTATTCAGTTGTAGGACTGATTGCTATGCTACCTGATCCGACATTGGCGTAGGAGGTGCAACATGTTCATGCTACATAGGACGAACCTAATCATCCATCCTGAGACGAATGTGTATTTTGTGACTGGGTCACTACCTCATGGTGAGGCACTGAGGTATCCACTCCCTTCCAAGAGAGTGGATCTGGAGAAGTTTCGGAGAAGTCACTATGGTGGGGCACCTCTTACAGAGGGGTGCATCATCATTGCATCAGTGACAAATTTGGTAGAGCGATGTGCTCTAGTGGTGATTGTGCGACTTGCAGGGTCATCGGCTCTGCATCGGGCATCAGGCCCGCAGGTTGAGGTCCAGGCATTTCTATGATTTTTCCCGTTTTTGCTATGAAGGGATGGTGGTGCAACTAAACAAGGTCCAAAATGGATCGAAGTTGTTTGCGTACGCCAACATTTTGTGCAACATTATGTATGGGAGGGTAGTGCTACTGAGACCAGTGGTGGTAGTTCCTCCTGGGGGGCCATGGGAGCCTCATATGAGGAGGTGGGCTCCGATGATGCCGCGAGCTGGTGGCGGCATGGTGGGGCGTTACTGGAATGCCACGACAAAAGCTTGGTTCAAGGTGAGCCCACAAATGTTCTTTCCATTCCCATATGTGGGGATGGACTTCCGAGGGGATCCCGATATGGGTCTCCCTCCTGGTTATGCTTGGGGGCCAACATGTACATTTTCTATGTTTTCTGCATTTATTTGAGTATATATGTGCTTATGCATTTTTCTAGTGACACTGACATAGTTTTGGTTACTCTTACAGATGTTGGCGAGGTGGGTCACCCCGTGGCTCGGTTGGCTGGCCACGATCCTCTATGACGACCTAGGGGTGGGCAGGGAGGAGATGCTGCTGGAGGACCTAGTGGTGGTGTGGGCCCTTCAGGAGACGGTAGCATCTCAGCCGCTACAGAGGCTGCAGCTGAGCGGGCCCGTGCCGACGTAGTAGTAGCACGTGCAGATACGACAGAGGCTCGTATTGCGGAACTGACTACTCAGGTGTCAGTTCTCGAGGATGACTGGGGTCGAGAGGACCGCTTGACCCAGGGGATGACTACTCGGGGTTTTATGGATGATCTCGAGGAGGTCTAGTTGGAGACTGTGATGGCCCGTGAGAGGGACTATCGACTTGTTTTACGTCGGGTGGCAGTCTCGGTGGTGACGACAGCTCTAGTGGTGGCACTGAGAGTGGTTGTGGGTCTAGGTGCCCCTCCTGAGGGGGCACCGCCCTAGAGTATACTTGTACATGGGGAAAGCACCCATTAAGAGGATGCTTCCCCTATTTTTGATGATTTTTTGTATCTTTGGGTTGGCCGTTGGGTCAGTGACACTATTTTTGTACTCAGACATATACTTTGTGATATATATATATATATATATATATATGAGAGATATTTTTTGCGGCTCTACATGATGTATCATTTGTTTCGGTTTATGGATGATATTATGTTGATGTATATATATACTTTTGGTTTTTATGTATGAAGGTTTATTCAAGATGCATTCCAGTTTAGAATATTGATGGCTATGCGATCAGCTACTTGGTTTTGACTCCTTGGTATATGTGTGAATGTAATATAGTCAAATTGTCTGCTTAATATTTTTGCACAAAAATATTTTCTAAATAGATGTGTATCTCTTGTCTCAAATGTTTGGTTTAATTGTGACACTACTAACTTGGAATCAATGTACACGTGCATATGGTGTATTCCCCGATGGAGGGCGTCACACATAAGTCCGATGACGGTGTCATATTTTTCCTGATTGTTTGTTATTGAACCGATGCACACACCGTGTGAGCAGAGTGGCAATTGGTCAGGGTGGTAGATGACCCAGGCAGTTGCGGCTAAACTTTGAGACCATCTTGATGCTCCATCAACAAATCCGAAATAGGGTTCAGGTTGGTGATCCATGGCAGAACTTTGAGCGTGTTTAATAAGTCTTTTGGTCAAAAATTTTTAGTGGTTAGGTTTGAGTACATTCGCTCTAGGGGAGGGCTGTACTGGCCCTTATGGGTAGAATTTCTTGAGGTAAAGGCCATTGACGGGGTTGCCGAGGCATGTCCTGTTCGGTTCCGTCAAGATGTATTCCTCCCTCGGTGAATGAGCGAGGGTTGATGTGCAGTCAAATGATACTTTTACCATTTTATTGTGGGCCTCGTTGTGTTGCAGCGACTATTGTCGGATTTCGTCGATGATCTCTAGTTGTACTAGGTGTTTTTCTAGAGGTTAGGTATCATCAAGGAGTTCGATGGCAGCGTGCAAATTTTAGATCTTACGGAAATCAATGCAAAAGCACAAAGTACCTTGATCTTTTGTGACTGGAATAAGGTGGAAATCCTAGTGTGTGGGGGCGGCTGTAGTCCTATTTCTGGTATGCGATGATACAAATTGTATATGGTGAATTGTGTCGTTGATGTTCGGTGGGGGAAGGATCTCTGTGATGGGATTTTTAGTGAGCGCAAGGGTGGGTTCCTCACTAGGATGGTCAATTTCTTGTGGGTGGAAATTATGCCTGCTATAGAGGTGCCTGAATGTTTACATTAGCGGGCATACCTTTGGTGTGTTATTTTGGCCAGTGTAGATAGTGCATGGTATCAATGTGCCAACGGAGTAGATTGTATGGGAATCAACGCTACTCGATGTCCTAGATGTGGATGCTTAGAAGGGATCTATTGTAGAAGAGGTGGTCTTCTACTTCTGCTTCCATGTTGTTGGCTTAGGTGTGTCTAACCTTGTGAGGGAGTGTAGACTCAATGATGTTCTTGCTGCTCTTAGCTTGGGGAGGTGTACACATTTAATCGTATGGTGAAAGTGTGAAAAAATCCGGCAATAGGTGCGCATGATATTCTCTTGATTAGAGAAAAGTTTTTGAGGGCGAGGAGAGACTATGCAAAAAATGTTTGCAAGGGGCTTCAGTTCTTTGCACTGGTTGAATCGGTGGTTATTTAGGTTGCATAGTTCGCATGTTATCCTCGGCTTAGCTTGGGTTATATTTGGTTGTTGTGTCATCCCAGTTTGCCCACCAAGCCCATGTGGGGGTGGGGTTGTTGACCCGGAGGTGTACTTTTTATACCATTCACGGAGGTCATCTTGTTTCTTCTTTATGGTATGAATCATATCGATGGTAGGACGAATTTGCAAGGAATAAGTGCAGTGTCGCTCATAACGACTTCCTTGACATATTAGGCAGAATATCCTTGATATGGGGATTCTGTTATGCTTAGTTTGAGGTCTGGTAGGGAACCAACATCACAACACTACTAAATCAGGACAAGTGGCGACCACATTATTGGGTGTTTTGCATAACGTGCATGTTGGTATTCTCTGTAGAGAGCGGTTGGGGGTAACTAGGGGTTCCATGATTGGTCACTTTTCAATTGACAAGAATAGGATAGATCTGCTTGTCACATCTTCTTGGGTTGTGGAGCTGTCAGTGGACTCCATATCCATGTCATCTTCTTAGGAGAGGCAGACTATGGCTGAGCGTAAACTAGCGAGGGCTAGCCGGAATCTAGGGATATAGTAACAATTCTCCAGCAGGTGATTGTCAGTGCATAAAGAGCATGTGAATTGCATTGCCCACAATCCGATGTAGTAAACCCGTTCTATAGGATACCATTTGTGGATGAGTTCCAGGGCTATGCATTCTTCGAGAAAGTGACTGGGGGTCTTCCTTTTTCCCTTCGTTCATCTTGTAGGTACAGGATGGTGTGAGGTTCATTTCCGAATGCTTGGGTGAAGGGATCCTCTTGATAGGATCGCTTGATGGCGTGTAAGGCATCCCCATATCATGGGATCCCTGGGAAATGATGGGTATTGTTGTAGCTCCTAGAGACAGCCTTGAGTTGCCAAAGACCAGTGCCTAGGACATCTTAAATAGTAGGGAGTATAAAGTATATTTTAGGCTCATTATCATCTTAGGACTCTCTACCTTTTCAACTTGTGCAAAGCATCATCATATGGATGGGACCAAACTACCTTCAGATTTAGCAAGCTATAAAGACACTGCAGAGACAAGAAGGGAATCTTCAATACATATATACTTCAGATAACTTAGAGACAAATTTCATCAGAGAGGGCCAGTTTCTCAAAGACATATAGGTATTTTAAACAGAAAAATATTTGATGCGCAGAAAGTGAAAGGGGAGTACTAACTACCAATGAAATGGTGCTTAGAGAACATATTTCAACATAATATGGGCTTAGGAACTAAGAATCCATACATATCAATCAGTTCAGTGAGAGTAACATTCCACGATGTTTAATAAAGAGGAAACATGAATGATGTGTTAAGCGGAACGACATATCGTGTATGAGCCATATTTAAAGCAACATAGACTAGTAAAGCATGAGTATCAGACAACGATAAATTCATACCCGAGGTGGCAAGTTACTTGCATTCCAAGACACGATAAAAGGAAATTGAAAATAGTGGAGAGAACAATGATACAATATCACAAAGAAAGAGTCACGAACTATATAGCATTAAGACTGGAATCCTCATACATAACTAGAACTTCTCTTCGCTGAAACCCCACGGGCTCTGTATATTTGCATTGATAATTCCACGACAAGCATACAAAAACTTTTACACTGCCATTTTCTTCAGGAAATCTGGAACCTGTTTTTCTCATTCGATCTTCCTTATATAGACCTCTTCCTATCTCAGCGAGAAGATATTTTTGAGAAAATATCTTCTTCGCATGACCAAAATCTGTTAAAGGTCCTTATCAGAACAACAAAACTTATGATGAGGAATAAGGCCTCCCATCATGGATAGTCAGGCCCTTGGCCGTATTTAAAACAGGAAATTAAACAAAAGTCTGGTAATATTAAAATACTGGAGTGGAGTAAACAACCCACTCGAAACTTAAAAGTAACTAATTCAGTAAAAAGTAAATGGGCCGCTGAGGCCGAATCATGAGTTGACATGATTTCATAAATGTGGAAGGGTTGAGGCCGTTGCTGATGCTGATGGTGGGATGTTCGCTGATGAGCTGGTGATCCGGGTGGCGAACTGAGTGCATTTTTGCCGGCTGTTCTATGAAGTAAAAGCATCGGGTAGAAACCCTTCTCAGGGACATAGCATGAAAATGAAAGCTTTAAATAATTTTTCCTTTTCTGAAAATAAATCCTATTAGAATTAAACCTGGAGGGCATAGTTCTCTTGTGCATTGTACTCTCTGTTTTCAAATTTTGAATTTGAATTTAAAATCTTTCGTGCCAGACATTGAATTCATAGGTCTTCGACTGATACTCTTTGCTTCGTCATTAATGTCTTCATCCGCAAAAATCTACTCGAATGATTCTGAAGGGTTTGGTGGATTTTGAACCCTATTTCTTCCATGGATGCCATGTCGAGACAACTCCCGGGACTTTTCTTCATAATTGCAGCTTCTATAGAGTAGCCCTTTGATGTGATCTACTACTGCAGTCCAGGCTATATATTATGATAAATTTTCCATCGCTAAAACCCTACAAAATACGCAAACTTGTTAAGAAAACCGTGCACGGGGAGGTGGAAGTGGTGGGGGATAATGAGGAATGATAGCACTGCATGATGGACCGGGGTAAAAAGTAAGGCGGTGGTAGAAAATATAGCGTAACAGTGTTTTCTGCGTAAAAACGGTGAAAAAGGAAATGGTACGGTGTATGATAGGGTTTGGTGGGGAAATGCATCGCGGGCCGTTCGATTGTGGTCTAGTGGTGGGGATCGACGGTGGAGAATGGTCCGTGGAATAACTTATGCACATGACGGAATACATATGAAAAATTGAAATTTTAACGTAAAATGTGAAACCTTCAGAATTTGGTGGAAATGCAAAGGAAACATATGAAATGCAACGGAATTGCGCATGAGGGGTACGGGAATGAACGTACGAGGTGGGACCCAATACGGAAAGCGCAGATCGCAAAGGCGGAAAGTGCGATGGCGGAAAGTGGCACCAATTAGAAAACTACGCTTTGCGCTTTTGCGATGGGGCGGATTTGCGATGGGTGCGGTTTGCGATGGGTGTGATTTGCGATGATCGAAAATCGCAAAGGCAATAAGTGCGATGACGGAAAGAGGCACCAACAGAAAACTGCGCTTTGCGCTTTTGCGATGGGGCGGATCTGTGATGGGTGGATCGCATCGAAAATATTTGCGATAGATTGATCGGGCACGAACATGTGAAATTGCGATATGTGCTTTGCGATGGGTGCGATTTGCGATGATCGCAAATCGCAAAGGCGGAAAGTGCGATGGGGCAGAGAGTGGCATGAATGCGATTTGCGATGGAAAGTGGCACCAAAAAGAAACCTTGCGCCCTTTAAAATTACTATTCCCCTTTTACTCTATACTTCAGCCTTTTCGTATTAACTCCGCCTTTGGGTTTTATGTATGTGACTTCCTTTACCTTGTTTCGCTTCGACCATCTCTTCAAATATTTCACTCTTTGATATAATGTTCCACCCATAGCCTATCAAAATTTAATAAATCAATGACTTATGAGTCAATATTGATCAACATTGGCTCCACCTGGGGACAACACGTTTATCCTTGAATGTGTCGAGAACCACGCAGGCCACCTATTTGTCTTTTGTGAACGCCACTTCTCATCTTCATCAACTTTTACCTCTTCTCTCCATGATTCATCAATCAACAACACATTATTCAATTCAAAAAACAAAAGTAGCTACTTAATATACAATATGATACAATTAGGCCCTCTCGGCCCGACTCAGAGCTGAAAGTAGGGTTTTAAGAATTGACCATTCACAGGGGCGTCGAGCAGATCTCCCTGTAAATTATCCAGCTTGAAGGTGTTATTTCCCCCCTGCTCAGCAATCTTGAAGGGACCGAACCAAAGGGGGTCAAATTTCCCGTGCTTCCCTTTATCGGCCCTACGTACATCCCATCTGAGTACTAGAACTCCTGCCTGTAACTTTCTGTCTTTAGCATGTTGAACAAACAACTCTTTCATTTTCTCTTGGTATTCTATTAGCCTATGATTCACCTGATTACGCGTTTCTTCGAGCTCCACCAGCTGGTTAATTCTCCTGGTAATGTCATTGGGTTCATGTTGACTCTCTTGCATGAATCGAGCCACAGGCAAGGCTAGTTGTATAGGGAACACAGCTGCTCGTCCATATACCAATTCGTATGGAGATTTCCCAGTTGCTCTTTTACTGGTAATTCTATTTGCCCACAGAGCGAACTTCAGTTGGGAATCCCAATTCCTTTGGTTTTCATTTATTGTTTTCTTTAGAGCTCTCACCAGCATTTTATTTGATGATTCTGCCAAATCATTTCCCTGTGGGTAGTAAGTTGTAGAGTGACCCAGAGAGATATTATATTTCTGACAAAAATTCACAAATTTTGTAGATTTGAAGGCTTGTGCATTGTCAGTGACTATTCTAGTAGGGCATCCAAACCTGGATATAATGTTCTCTTCCATGAATTTGATTATCACTGTGTCTGTAGCATTTCGCGTAGGTATGGCTTCCACCCATTTCGTGAAATAATCCATGGCAGTCAAGATCCATCTATGCTGGCCGCTTGAGGGTGGGTGAATTTCGCCTATGAAATCAATTCCCCACTGTTTGAAAGGTTCATCGATGTGTACAGGAATCAGGGGCAGAGCCGCTAACTTTTGTTTTAAGAAAACTTCTGACATTTGTCACATGCTCTAACCCAAGCAAAGACGTCTCCAAACAATTTAGGCCAGTAGAAACCAGCCTTCAGAATTTTCTGAGCTGTGCTCCTCCAGCTGTAATGTCCTCCACAGATTCCCTCATGAAATTCGGTCATTATGTTTTCCACTTCGCCTTCTGTGAGGCATAATAACAGTATGCCTGAAAGATCTTTCCAATATAGCTGACCATTGGCAACCATATACTTTTTTGATTTCAGCCTCAATGCTCTGTATTTTGATTTATCACAGCTGGGTGGACAGCTGAGTGTTAGGAGATACTCAACTATTTCTTTGTACCAAGGACTAGTAAGACACTTCATCAGTATTTTCTGAGTGGCCATTTCAACTTCTTGCTGCCGTGTCTGTTCCTCAGAATCTTCATTTGCAATCATAGATAAATTGATGCCCAAAGCTTGATGATTTGACTTTGATAAAATTCTTGCTAGCCCCTGCCCTTTAATCAACTTAGTGGGTCTGATGTCCAGATCATATTCCTATATCTTTGCAATCCACCTACCCCTTTTTCCTTCACTGTCACCCTGAACGAGGATATCTTTAACCGCTGCGGTGGGTACAAATGCAGTACTGTGAGACTGCAGAATATACATGCGAAATGCCTTGAGGGACTTTACCAGGGCATAGGCCTGCTTCTCCAATATATTGTATTTCAATTCTGCGTCGTGAAGCACCTGACTAAAGAAAGCAATGGGTTGTTCATACCCATCCTCATTTTTCTGTAGGAGAACTCCAGCTACCGTATGAGGGGTATATGAGAATGTATGTAAGTTAATTTGTTTGGGTATGAACTGACTGCCTTTCCCTCCAGGAGCCAGGACTGCAAACAAATTAACTTACAACACAAATGTGGAGTCGCCAAGGTGAGGAATGTACAACTCTCAACTCTTCATGCTCACCTAACTGAAGAGTGAATAGGTTTGTCGAGGCCCAGGGATTTTAATTTATTTCGACTTCGTCCCCGGCAACGGCGCCAGAAAGATGTTGTAGCTCCTAGAGACAGCCTTGAGTTGCCAAAGACCAGTGCCTAGGACATCTTAAACAGTAGGGAGTATAAAATATATTTCAGGCTTATTATCAGCTTAGGAATATCTACCTTTTCAACTTGTGCGAAGCATCATCATATGGATGGGACCAAACTACCTTCGGATTTAGCAAGTTATAAAGACACTGTAAAGACAAGAAGGGAATCTTCAATACATATATACTTCAGACAACTTAGAGACAGCTTTCATCAGAGAGGGCCAGTTTCTCAAAGACATATAGGTATTTTAAACAAAAAAATATTTGGTGGGCAGAAAGTGAAAGGGGAGTACTAACTACCAATGAAATGATGCTCGGAAAACATATTTCAACATAATATGGGCTTAGGAACTAAGAATCCATACATATCAATCAGTTCAATAAGAGTAACATTCCACGATTTTTAATACGGAGGAAATATGAATGATGTGTTAAGCGGAATGACATATCATCTATGAGCCATATTTAAAGCAACATAGACCAGTAAAGCATGAGTATTGAACAGCGATAAATTCATACCCGAGCTGGCAAGTTACTCGCATTCCAAGACACGATAAAAGGAAATTGAAAACAGTGGAGAGAACAATGATACGATATCACAAATAAAGAGTCACGAACTATATAGCATTAAGACTAGAATTCTCATATATAACTAGAACTTCTCTTCGCTGAAACCCCGCGGGCTCTGTGCATTTGCATTGATAATTCCACGACAAGCATACAAAAACTTTTACACTGCCAGTTTCTTCCAGAAATCTGGAACCCTTTTTTCTCATTGGATCTTACTTATATAGGCTTCTTCCTATCTCAGTGAGAAGATATTTTTTGGAAAAATATCTTCTTCGCATCACCAAAATTTGTTAAAGGTCATTCTCAAAACAACAAAATTCGTGATGAGGAATCAGGCCTCTCATCATCGATAGTCAGGCCCTTGGCCGTTTTCAAAAACAAAAAATTAAACAGCAGTTTGATGAAAAGTAAAATGCTGGAGTGGGGCAAACAACCCACTCGAAACTTAAAAGAAACTAATTCAGTAAAAATTAAATAGGCCATTGAGGCCAAATCATGAGTTGACAAGATATTATAGGTGTGGAAGGGTTGAGGCCGTTGCTAATGCTGATGGTGGGATGTTCGCTGATGAGCTGGCGATCCGGGTGGCGAACTGAGCGCATTTTTTCTGGCTGCTCTATGAAGTAAAAGCATCGGGTAGAAACCCTTCTCAGGGACATAGCATGAAAATGAAAGCTTTAAATAATCTGTCCTTTTCTGAAAAGAAATCCTATTAGAATTAAACCTGGAGGGCATAGTTATCTTGTGCATTGTACTCTCTGTTTTCAAATTTTGAATTTGAATTTAAAATCTTTCGTGCCAGACATTGAATTCATAGGTCTTTGACTGATACTCTTTGCTTCGTCATTAATGTCTTCATCCGCAAAAATCTGCTCCTTGAATGATTCTGAAGGGTTTGGTGGATTTTGAACCCTATTTCTTCCATGGATGCCATGTCGAGACAACTCCTGGGACTTTTCTTCATAATTGCAGCTTCTGTAGAGTAGCCCTTCGATGTGCTTTGCTACTGCAGTCCAGGCTATATATTATGATAATTTTTCCATTGTTAAAACCCTGCAAAATCCGCAAACTTGTTAAGAAAACCGTGCATGGGGAGGTGGAAGTGGTGGGGGATAATGAGGAATGACAACACTGCATGATTGACCAGGGTAAAAAGTAAGGCGGTGGTAGAAAATATAGCGTAACAGTGTTTTCTGCGTAAAAATGGTGAAAAAGGCAATGGTACGGTGTATGATAGGGTTTGGTGGGGAAATGCATCGCGGGCCATTCGATCGTGGTCTAGTGGTGGGGATCGATGGTGGAGAATGGTCCATGGAATAACTTATGCACATGACGGAATACATATGAAACATTGAAATTTTAACGTAAAATGTGAAACCTTCAGACTTTGGTGGAAATGCAAAGGAAACATATGAAATGCAACGGAAATGCGCATGAGGGGTACGGGAATGAACGTACGAGGTGGGACCCAATACGGAAAGCGCGGATCGCAAAGGCAGAAAGTGCGATGGCGGAAAGTGGCACCAATCAGAAAACTACGCTTTGCGCTTTTGCGATGGGGCGGATCTGCGATGGGTGCGGTTTGCGATGGGTGCGATTTGCGATGATCGCAAATTGCAAAGGCGGAAAGTGCGATGACGGAAAGTGGCACCAACAGAAAACTGCGCTTTGCGCTTTTGCGAAGGGGCGGATCTGCGATGGGTGGATCGCATCGCAAATATTTGCGATAGATTGATTGGGCACGAACATGTGAAATTGCGATATGCGCTTTGCGATGGGTGGGATTGGCGATGATCGCAAATCGCAAAGGCGGAAAGTGCGATGGGGCGGAGAGTGGCATGAATGCGATTTGCGATGGAAAGTGGCACCAAAAAGAAACCTTGCGTCCTTTAAAATTACTATTCCCCTTTTGCTCTATACTTCAGCCTTTTCGTATTAACTCTGCCTTTGGCTTTTATGTATGTGACTTCCTTTACCTTGTTTCGCTTCGACCATCTCTTTAAATATTTCACTCTTTGATATAATGTTTCACCCATAGCCTATCAAAATTTAATAAATCAATGACTTATGAGTCAATATTGATC